>JBCAUA010026363.1:0-26684 GCA_038406235.1 Peronia verruculata
ATTGTGTTTTCGATAATGCTACTGAAGAATAGTACCGGGTAATCTTTGAACATAGAAGAGCTACAACCCTTGTGCTTAAGCCTGAGCGGGAAGATCGGGAATTCCCCAAACGGCAAACAATCCCCATTAAAGACGATGGGGTGACCTGTTACTGCAGCTGAATTTAGTGAGAAAATGGCCAATTTGGACTTTTGTAAATACTTATTAGTCTTTTGAGCCATAAATTATCATTTTTAGGCCTTTGCTCAGTCTGTTTCAGCAAATTTAACTCTGAAATGAATTTTTGCATTGATATTCAAGGGTTCTATGAAGAAAAAAAATATTGGCTTAAAAATTCATTCAGCATTGAAAAACATATAATTTCTCCATTTGCTTCAATTTGACAAGCACTTACTTTCATCATGTGGTGCCTCATATGATAAAACAATTTTCATCTGTTATAAGTGAAATACCGACACTTTTACCATCTTGATACTGAGAGGGATGTAAATTACTTGTTGAGATATTGAAAGATTTCATTATTTGCTCATGTATTTCATCATGAAAGTTAGAAATTTTGATGTCAATGTTATGAAATTGATGCAGTCATGTTTAACTTCACAACTTTTTATCTTTTTTTTTTTTTATCCTTTTGATACAGATTGCTGAAAATAAGAAGAAAGGTATAAAGCCATGATGAGCTAGCTGGTACTATCTGCACATACTGGGATGAGGATGCTACAGACGGACCAGACTTCCAACAGCTTGAAAGCTATCAAGAAATCAACTTTTTTTTTTTTTTTTAACATGTAGAGAAATTGTAAGCCTGAGTTAGCAGAAATGAAATGAGGGACTAGTATTAAGAGCTACTCCTGTAGTTTCATTTTTTTTAATGATAGCCTGAATAATTTTGAAATTCCAAGACCTAATTCAAAAGTAAATTTCAGTCTCTCGTATCTTAAAAGTTTAATTTGTAGAATATTGATAACTGTTACAGGTCACTTCAATGTTTGACATGAAGGATACATAAGGAAACATCAACAATTGTCAAAAATTCCTCACACATGATCCAATAATCTGTTGAATAATGTGACTAAGATGGCTTTATCTGGCATTTAACAGCATCTCTTTTGAGCAGGTTTATGTTTATTCCGAGTCTATTCCAAGTTCTGGAAAGCTTAAGATTCAAGTCACAGGGAACAAGATCTAGAAAGTGATTGAGGAAGTTCCAGTAATTTTCAGTTATAACTCCTCAAAAGCTCATTCATCACTGTGACAGTGTTGACAGACTCCTTGTCACAATGGAGCGCAACTACAAGTTCAAGCTTATGATGACAAATTTAAACATTTGATAATGTTTATTGTGCTAAGTTTTTTAAAAAGATTACAATCGATATTTAATTGTAGTGATTATTATATTATTATAATGTAAATTCCATGACTGTTTTTTTTTTTAATTAATTTTTTTTTTTGATGGCAGACAATGGCAATAAATACCAACTCCTGGCCAGACCTCATCTTGATGAATTACCGGAAAGTGTATTTGTTTTACCTATTTTGCTGCAAAATCTTTATTTTTCAGTGAGTTTTAATGGCATGTGGAGAGATGTAACTTGAGATCACAAAAGTAGCCTATATAGAAACTCCTGAAGAATCGCAGTCAGTGTTCTAACTAAAATATCTTATTGTCCCTGATGTCTCATTATTCCAGCATACAGGGAAATAAAGGTTTGTCAAACAGAAGGTGATATCAAACAGAAAAATAACAGTGTTAAGTCTACAATTTTTATATATTTATTCCCTCAGTCGGTAAATATTTGGACAACACACGTGATCTATCGTGATTTGTCTCAGGAGACTGTAGATTTTTTTCTTTACATTCATTACCTGATGATGGCAACCTTCTGGTCCATGCTGATAAATGTACTTTATTTGATAATTTATAGCCATGATGGAGAAAAATATATCCTCTGGCAGTGATAAATAAATCACATGCCAGAGGTTCATAGTTAGTATTTAGGCCAAGCAGTAGAGGATTACGGAACAAATGTGAACATACTGACGGCATGCTCATCAGTGATACAGTGAATGTAGCTCATGTGTATGTGACATGCATCATATCCTACCCTCGTGGTCATCAGTCCTGTTTTACTAGAAATATTACCATCAGTTATATAGAATGTAATAGTGTGTTGTACAATAGGCCAACAAAGAAAGCGCTACTAGGAGGACCAATCACGAAGCAGGAAGTTGCGTATAGAATGAGAGAGAGTATCTGGTGAGTTATTCAGCTGTACAGGTGAGAAGTGCTATCAAACTTAGCCTTGTCTCCACACACATCCATGCTATTCCCGATGTTTTGACTTCTATTGTCGTTATTCAAGTAATTTATTATATAGCATAATTATATAACAGAATGAAAATGAGGATTTGAAATGTCATTATTCGTGAGCTTTTGTCAGACTTACAGATCCACTGTACCAATAAATCTGATTGAAGCAAAATTCCTGGGAGATCTTGTTGTAGGTGTATGGCAAATATTCAAGAATTTTTAAATGCATTGTTTACATCACTATTTGAGGTACAGGTAGTACACACCTGTATACTGTACACCACTTGTAAGACAAACTCTTTTCAGGGGTCATATTGATCTTACCAGACTGTTGAACATAACTAGGTATATGTCACTATTACTATTCCTCTAATAATTAAAAGATTTAGTAACACATTACTTGCCACTGCAAGTCAGTGCAAGAAAAAAAATAAAAATTTGTCAGAATTGTGGAGTGTAGTTCTTCATCATAAGAACCGCTTACCTACAAATCAACATTTGAATTTGGTTAATGAGTTTTAAGGTACCAACATGTTACCTGTAGTTACCACAAGTTAGGTTAGGTTTTCTTAAGCTTTTCAGCCCTACATGAAGGCTATCTGAGCTTTTTTTTTTTCATAGTATCCTGTTGGGCAGCGGTACCCCAAGTGTCTCCTTTCTCATATTTATATATTATTTATTTGTTGTACAATGGTGAAAAAAAATATACATATAAAACAACTAAAACAAATAGAAGTAGTAGGTACCACAAGCAAGAAATTCAGTTACACTACATACATGTATACATTGCCCTTTTCAAAATGATGTGAGTGTTATTTTTATGCTTTTATGCAGTTTTTCTTGACCTCATCATTCAAGTTGTAAATGTGATTGGTTGGCACAGTCTCACATTCATTTGAGTGTAGAGGTGTTAGAACTATTCATAATGACTTTAAAGCGAAATTTTCAATGAAATACTTATAAGCCGCATACATATAAATGACACAGATAATCCAACAAAAAGATATTGAACTTCAGTTTGGTTTTTAATAACTGTGAATATTTGTGTTACTTATTTTCATTGTTTTTGCTCTTCCTCACATATCACTCGTCTGCTTTCTTTCTTTTTTTATTGTTCGCTTACACACAATTTAATGAACTGGAAAGGCTTAAAAACTATGTTGTTTAAGTCATTATGGGCTGTTATCACAACCCTTGCAATTCTGACTTCTATTTATTTTTACCCACAGAGAAATCACAATAGATACGTTAATGGAACAAGCAAATTATTTGAGTCAGTTGCCCCCAAATGGCCCAAATTTTGTTTTGCTACAGCACCTGATTAATTTTTGATGATTTTTTTTGTTTATTTAATGTGCTTGGCTCGATGACACAAGAGGATGTGAATAGAATGAAGCTGTGCTGCGTATTTACTGATGTATTGAAAAATACCATTCAGTTGACAAATGCAAAATCTAATTTCCAATGACTTAGATTGAATGTGACTTTCAGTTTCTGCATGTATTTTATGTTGAACAGCATTCAGTTGTTCATGTACCATAAAAGGTACAGAATGACTAAATTTTTTGTTTTGGATGTAAATGTTTTGTCAGTGTTGAAAATTCATTCTAGAAAAGTTTCTAGGTAACTCTTAACTTTATGATGTCTATATCTCATCCGTTTGGTTGAAAAAAAAAAAATCGTCAGATTTATTATCGAGCATAGTTGTATACATCTATGCTTAATCAGCTTTATTATTGGTGTTTTGTAAAGTAAGCCCGAGAGAAGAAAAAAATAAATAATCAGCCAGTTTCCACATCAGACTAAATACTGTGTTGTAATTTTACCAAAAACCTGCAGGATTGTGTTGCCTTTGAATGAGTCACTTAATCCTAGAACTGTGAAGAGGCTGCTCTGGTTTAGACTGGCTTTGGTTTTGTGGTAGATTTCCTCTCCAATTAACATACAGTACAGTAAGCTGTTCCAGCAGAAAGTCTTTGTACCTCGTACAAATCAGTGTATATGTTTGAATATTATTATTTTTTTTTTATTTTATTGTGAGAAAGCCCATCCTATATCACAACCTACCCTAACGTGCCAGTATTTCTTTCAAACCACCGGAGTTTCATCAGATTTATCTTTATTTCAGAGGTATCTTCTGATGCTTATGGCCATGAATTATTGTGTATTCTGGATGACCAGTTATTGTACTCAAACTCTGATATGCCAGGAGTCATTTATACTGCCAGTCTTGTTATGATTAAATATATTATGTAGTCTGCACATAACTGATGCAGTTGAATCATATTTTAAATTGAGCAGCTTAAGATCAAATTTTGCCACAGTTTTGAGGATTCTTTCTGGTGGTATAGTCTACATTATACTACATATAATTGGTGCAGTTAAATCATATAACTTGAGCAGCAAGATTTGGCCATATTCTTCAGTGCAATTCTTTCTCATGGCGTGAGAATTGAGATACATGTATATTAGTGATGGAAGAGAAACAAAAACTATAGTGTTGAAGCATTTAAATTCATAAACCAAATATTACATGTAATTTGAGATGTTTATTCTGTATCTGGTTGTACAACTTAGTACAAGGCTTAGGAATTTGTTACAGTACAGTATCAGTGGTAAATGGTTTTGACCAGCTCTGTTACTTCTCTTTGCCAGTGTATACTAGGGCTGTTAAACAAGCAGTAAAGAAGACAAAAATTATACATCCTGAAAAATTCTGACACATTGAAGGTGTAGGGAAAATGCTCTCTTCTTACAATAAAATTATTTTGATCATTTTTTTTTTTTAAACACTCCTTGTGTCAGGCAAAGAGGCAAAACTCACATGGATACATTTACTGCTGATTGAAAGCTTAATAAAAGAAAATCGTTTAAAAAAAAATGATTTTTTTTGTTTCATTTTCTTATTTAGTTCCCCTTTTTTCTGGATTTTTTTTCCCCTTGTCTGTTTTGATCCTGGGCCTTCTCTGTTTCTCTGCCTGCTGTGTTTGTTTCTGCCTGCTTTAGTCCACAGAGCCATCTCCACCCCCAACCTTGTAGCCACAAGTTTGATTATGTACTTACTTCAAATGAAAATTAAAAAAAAAAAAAAAATTATAAGATTGCTTTTGTCAAGGATTGAACCCTCTCATCAACTATGAAAAGATTTTAAATCATGTACCTGAACCTCAAGACTAACCTGGCTACCAACTGTGAGGTAGAGATTTATATAAATTTACTGTAGTATGTTGTAATTTTTAAAAAAAGTGTTCTAAGGGAAATAACTTGACATTTTCATAACAGTTGCACCGTGACTTCCCTTTTTATACTTGAAAACCCCATGACAATAATAATAGATCTAATGTTTCCATTTCTGCTTCCTGGAATTCTTGGTCTTAATTCTGTCATCGACCAAAAGTGTCTTTTATACTTGATGTTACTGGAAAAATAAAATTGAATATAGTCATTGACACTTACTGCAGTCCACGTACAATGTAATGGCCAGAGCAATCATACAAATTGGGTCAAACGTTACATAACATGTAAGAGAAAAAAACTTTTTTTGAAAAGCCAAGACTTTAATCAGCAAAAACCAACACTGCATTTCATCAAGCCTGAAATTTTGTTGAAAAAAATATATGAAGTCTGTCAAACTGATTAAAATAATAAACTATAAGAAAATTGAAAGATCAGTGTGTGAAGTCTGGTGTTTGCATCATCACCTGTGTCCACATCATGTCAAACTGCATGAAGCCCAGATTGGCCAATTTTACGTTCAGAAGATATCAGATAAACTGGTTAGTGTGACATGCCCATACCCTGTGATACGAAAACCCTTTGTTATTCGTGTACAAGAATTAACATGAAAGTGCATTAGAATTCTTCATACTTATGTATGGGTATTGAAGTTTTCATTACTTATAGACAATGCAATAGTGACTCTCTGTCTACTCTCAAATTTCTTTGTCTGTCTGCTTGATTTTTAAAAATACAGCAATGTTAGCATGCGTATGTTACAGCGCTCACGATCAAATAAAAAGCCAACCATTAAACATGTACATACATATAGCTTCATGTAGTTCTCAAAGACTAGACAGGCAAATTACAACAACAAAACATTCTGTCAAATGGATGACAATTCAAACAGAAAATGATTTCAGATTTGATGAGAATTGGCAGTCTTTGCTTCACACAGCTATGTCAATCTGTGACCATGAGAAAATAGGCATGCTTTCCACAAATCCAACACATGAGATTAGACACCGTAAATTAACAGTTTTGATGAAGTCCAGAAGTTCATAGGCCTACACTGGTGCAAATTCAGCTTTTGTTTAGTCAACGTCAGTAAAACAATGAAGATGATTTTTTTTCTCTTTCGAAGAGGCACAAAATGTCATCGAGCCTTTATATCGAAAACCAAAAACTTGAACAAACTACCAGATACAGTATAAAATATTTTGGAACTAAAAATTATACCCGCATCTCCATATGGAAAACATCTATAAAAATGAGAATCAAAAACTTAACTCTTAAAAAAAAAACCAACAGGTTTCTCGAAGTAAAAGCTGAAATTCCAAAGGTGTTTCACTCAAATCAACAGTTCAAATACCTTTTCCTTAGATTTCTTCCTGGGGTAAAAGCATCATAAACGCACATAAGCAAAAGTTGAAATAAATAACTAAGTAATAAAGTAATAGACATGTAATATGTAATATGTAATAGACATGTAATCATACACCTTCAATAAGCTATATCTATGAATTCATATACATATGTATGTATGCCTGTATGAATGCATGTTCCAACTGAAGATGGCGGCCCAATGATACAGATATCTTGGATCTCTGGCTTATTTTGCTATTTCCCTGGAATATCCATGGTAACTGCCTGCATTAATGCAGTGTGACTTAGGACTTGATAGTTCTCATTGGTTCTGTTGAGATTATGTGGAACACAGAGATAGTATTCAGCAAAATGAAAGAAATAAAAACTAGCACTAACAACAACAAAAAAACTGAATGAAATATGGCACCGACAACGCCAATGTTCATAACCTGAAGAGCAGATTCAAATGGTTAGAGAAAGAATTGGCCTCATAGGCAGATTGAGGATTTGCACACAAGAAACCCTGCGCAGTGGAAGAACTATAACAACATTAACCAGTGTGGAAAGCAACAAGGAAAGAAAGGACAATATTATGGTGACAACAAGATTCTGTACAATTCGGCAAACTTAAATCTCCATTTTATGATTATATCAGGTGGGAGGACTTTGTTAAAACAGAAATATCATTCAGATATATACTCAGTGCCAAACCCATCATTTACAAACTCCGCTTTGCTCATCCTGAGCCTGGCAAATGGTGGAAAGTTATATAGCATTACTTTCATGTGTTTTCTATTGTGGCAGATTTTGCACACAGACAAGGCCTGATGATGAACCATTTAGTATAGAGCTCTTAAAATCTGCCAGACAAATATCAAAGTATCCTATCCGTTTTCCATGTGTGCGCAAGAAAATTCTCGACCTTCCGCCCAGGACCATGACTGGGAAAGCTATCATTCATCAGCATATTGACCATGCTATTAGCTATATAAAAACAACTGTACAGATACATTTCAGACTAGGAAATCTGCAGCACAGCGAGCAGGAAGAGCCCATTGTTAGTAGAGAAGAACTAAGAAAGACACGGTAGCACAACCACAGCCTTGCTATTAGTATTAAGATTATAAAGAACTAGCTGGGTACCCGACAGCCTGAGTGGGAGATTTTTTAACATATAATATAGTCCTGCGCCTTAATTTTTTGGCCAGCATGCGCACCTCGATGCTGATATTTTAGTTCATTAAACTGAATATCACTAAAGAGAAAATGTAATTTGAACACTTCATGTGTCCCGCACGGAAGTGATGTCGGACAAAATGAATGATAGTTCGGCATTAAAAAAATAAAACAGCTCTGTAAATTCAATCAAAATAAAGAGTAGCCTATAACACAGTTGGGTATCAGTTGCCCCCGTCTGTAATTTTATTTAAATTTTAAATGCTTGCCGATTCTGACTTTATTGGACGATAAGATAAGTGCCATGCCCCCTGATCGCTCATATTATATAAATTCAGGATACCTACCTGTGTCACCACCATGCAGTTTAGAACCAGAAATTGTTGAAGAGCATTTCTGATCTAAGTGCACAATATCCTTGGCAAGAGGTTGAAATTCCACCAACCAAATGGACACTATCAACATGATAACACAGGAGGAAGTGACACGGGCTATTTAAAGACTACCATCAAACAGATCGCCTGGAGCAGACAGTGTAACTTACATTACACTAAAACAGAAACACAACAAGCTCATGCTGATACTCACAACAACTTTCATGAGCCACCTGAGTGGAAAGAAGAACAGCGACCCGGATACCATTGAGGATTGGCGTCCCACGTCATTCCTACATGTATTAACATCATATAAACTTTTCAAGAAAATTATACAGCCCCTGTCAAAAAGGATCGAATACTACATAATGGGCTGCAGGAACACGTCTACTGTATTATGGCACCACAAGTAATTTTCTTCATTTCAGCCAGGAATAATTTCTAGGATTCACTGACATCAAGGATGCTATTGGTAGCACAGAACATCCATTCCTGATGCAACGACTGCTCAAAAATGGCTATCCTGAGACTTAAACCAAAGATGTATATACCAATTCTACATTTTAAGTGAATACAGCTAGTGGGGCAACTAGTGGGATTCAAAGAAATAAAGGAATAATCCAAGGAAGCCCATGGACAGTTATTGCATTCAAACAAGGGATCGACATATGGCTGAGAGACGGACCCGTCAGTCATACACTGATCAACAGATTGATAGAAAAATCTGAATCCTTTTCAGGGATATATCAAAGATGTTATCTTTCTTGCTCTGGACAAATAAGAAATAAAGATGATGACAACAAGTACAAAAACAGAATTGTTTATGAAAATGGCACGGCTTGGAGTAAAGAACCAAAAATGCACAATAATGCACGGGAGATAAACCAGAAAAAGCTGAAAGAAAAGCGACAGACCTACTCAAGCTGACCTCTAGTCAACAAGCAGTGCTACCATTGTATGACCGAGATCAATCATTTACCTATCTCGGATATGAAATAAACATTTCAAACATAAGCAAATGAGCCGCAAATAAAGGCCCCTCTATCTCTTTTATAGAAATATGAAAAACATCGACACCTCCATTTAACTAAAGTCTGCAAAACTTCAAGCAATCACTACTATAGGCTTATCAAAACTGAATTTCTATTTCTCTTATCTAATGTTTACCAAAAAAATGTTGATAACCTGGAGGGCTCGATAGCAGGTTACATTAGGAACTGGTTGGGACTCTCAACTCTTTGTCCAACAGGGCATATTTGTTTATGCCAAAACTAAATGGAGGACAGGGCATTACAGACCCTAAATAGTGATGATAGAATTGTGAAGAAGACAGCAAGAAAGACATTATATCTACTTATAATTGAGAGAGAGGCAATTCCCACAGACTCTCCCCAACAGTTCTCCGGATACTTGACGAATGAAAAGGACAAAATAATCAAAAGTCAACTGGGCCAGGTGGCAGTGGGTGTTCCTGAGTGAGCTGTGAGCCAGAGATAACACCCAACTGCTTCTCAGGGGAGATGACTATGCACATATGTTGAGCATAACAATGGCATGTCTATAACATTCGAAGACCCGAAAAGTTTTATACTGCCTTTAAACAAATGTATCAAAAAAAAAAAAATATGAAGAAGAGCTCACGACCAAACTATCACAAAGCTGAATGATCTGGGAAGGGAAAGAGATAAACCAGGCAGTCTCACATTCACACATTACAAATCACAATTTAGGCCATTAACTCTGCTCATTTACCACTCAAGGACGACCACAACTACTTGAAGTAGAAAATTTAATGGCACTATACTACCCAACTGCATGTAGAAAGACATGCAAGCTATGTAACCATCCATCAAAGACAGCATCTCATGCACTGAATGGATACAGAAAGTTCAGCAGAATTAACCAACAATGACACAACAACTTAGTCAACATCATTGAAAGGAAAGTACTTGCCTTTAATAGGAACAGTATCCTAATAAAGGACACCGCACTGCAGTCAGCACTGTTTCAATGTTAGATACTTTTAACACCAGAAACCGACGACCAACATCACAATCACATATAATTCATAAAACAGTTGAATTAACTGAAACAGCAATACTATTTCATTGCCACGTGTGGATAAAGCTTATAGAAATAAATTTGAAAAGTACATGCCATTATATACAGAGATTAACAACCTTGATTATCACTCCAAAAAACTTATTTAAATATGTGGAAGCTTTGGAAATGTACATAAAAGGTTTGTTACTGGCCTAAAAAATTATAGCAGGACAGAATACCTAGCTCAATTTGCAGCATAAGTGCTATATAATAATTGGTTCTTTCAAAGTATGAAAACAGTGATGCAGATGCCTGAATACAATGACATGAACAAAAAAAATCTATATTACATGAAGTTAATAATCTATATATATATCCAATACATCCAACTATATTTTGCCTGTCTGTTTCACAAGTTTCATACATAATTTCCTGTAAGCTATAATGTAATGAATAAAATTATGTCTTTACATACAATATTAATGATAGAAAGAATTATTGCATTCGGGAAATAAAGATTTCCGATACACATGCATCTGTGTATGTTACAAATGAATCTCCAAATAAATCCTCTACACAAAATGGCAATGTGTTCTAAAACCCTCAATACTGGGAGAAGGTCAACACAGGAAGTAAAGATCTATGGAAAGATTTTGTAAGTCCTCTGAGCAATGAGCCACTTGTATTACAGCCTATATAGAGTCATCTCAATCCTTTATGGTGGATAGAGTTTATATCAACCCTATCAAATATCTTGAATGACAGAGTTTTTCCTGAATCCAGACCGGATGCGAAGCCATTCAGTTCCATAAGCTTGTACACTGTATTCTCGAGATCTCAGTAAATTTCCAATAACAGTGCCTGAGAAACTTGAGGAATTCACCTCTACTACCATCCAAGATGAAAAAGTCTTACTCGAAAGATTTGATACATAATATGTAAAATTAACAACAAAATACAACCATGCTTGTCTAGATGACACCCCTGAGGAACTTGGGGAATTGAACTCTACTACCATCCAAGATGAAAAAGTCTTACTTGAAAGGATTAAACGCATTATATTAAAACAAAAAACAAAATTCATCCATACTTGTCTAGAGTATACCCATAGAGAAGCAAAACAGATGACTCCACTGTCACTAAGGAGGGACTGACTGAAATGTGGCAATCAAATAAGAACAAAAGCAAATTGAAATTATAAAAAATGACAGCAGAGCCCCTCACTCACCCTGTGCATTGATAATATCAAACATCATTTCAAAATGCAATGTCAAATAAGCCCTCCATGAGCTCTCACAGTGCCCTGGGAATACGCCTGCCCCAGAATGGTGGGAGATCCATTTACTGATCATTTCAGTGAAGAAAAAAACGTACACAGCCATTAAAAAGTGACCAAGTAAAAGAACACCTGGCACAGATTGAGTCAAATACGACACAGTAAAACAAAAATATTAAAAAATTCACAGCTGTCTACACAGAAATTTATAAGAGGGTACTCTGTCTCAGAGTCCAACCACGTGCTTTGTTTGTTTGTTTGTACTGCGGTTTAACCACATATCGGCATGATCACAGCGACATTGTGCCAAATACAGTAAGATACATTTACATGTCAAGAGGAAGATCGAAGAGAGAAAAGAGAGCAGGATGAAGACAGGAGCAAGGACAGAGAGAAGAGGTGACATCCCTGGAATGTTGAGGATGGCGTTCCAGGGGAGACTTCCCACCAATGGAGGACTTTCACTGCCTGCAGGTGAGAGCAAAGAACCTACTGTATATCCCAGGCCCCCACAGGGGATTCAACCGCCTGGAAACATGGGATTATTACCCTTGCTCCTAAAAGCAATGGCAGTTTAATCAACATCAAAGATTGGCGATCTATTTCTTCATTACTGACCCACATCTTATTTATGAAAGGGATACAGGCATGACATCTGAAGTGGGTCATTGATACAAAAGGTTACTGAAACACCAAACAGGATCACCACCATGAAATGGATTACAAGAGCATGTATTCTGTCTAAAGACAACCACAAGTGATTTTTTAAGGTATTCCACAGCAAAACTGCATATAATTATTTATTATGTTTCTTAACTCTTGAACATCACAGACATTTTTTGGCAGCATGAATAACACTTTATGATAAAGGAAATGGAAAGAGCAGGACACCATCAAGGGAGGATATATAAATATACCAGGAGTCATATTTCCAAGTGAAGACAGGAAATAACATGACAAGACCAAGAGACAGACAAAAAGGTGTAACTCAAGGATGCCTCTGGTTAGTGATAATTTTTTAACAAGGACTTGACCAGACAATCAAATAGACCAAACAATCTTTCCCATGCGAACAAATACCTTGCCCTGTGCAAGCCTACGTGGACGATCTAAGCTTCATTGTAAATCACATGAAGACTAAAACAAATAATTACTAAAACTATCAAATTTATGGAAGTCAGCAGAATGAAAATCAAACATAGAAAGAACTCTTAAATGTAAGGTTAGCACAGTGAAAATACTTGGAATAAAAACATTATGTATTAACAACCAGCAAATATCTATACAAACTGATGATATACCAACATAGTTATGACTGATGTCAAATCTATTTGTTACCTTGGTTTTGAAATTGACATGTAAAATACAAACGAAAAAGCTAATCGTAAACACTTATGCAATGGTTATACACAACATTATGGATAAAATCAGCAAATCCCATCCACCACCGTCCACAAAAATAGAAGCATGTGCATATCTAAGCTGAACCTTTAAAACTCCAACATTCTGTTGACTGAGAATTAACTCAAAGAAATGGAAGACCAAATAATCAGAAATATAAGACAGTGGCTAAACCGAGCAGCTCATTCAGAGGATGTATTTCTTCATCCCACAACCAGCAGGTGGAATGGGCTTACTTAATCCTTAAGTGATGTACCATGCAAAAGACCTTGCCTTCAGGCTTTCACACTTAAAATATTACCATGACTGTGTAAAACAAACAGCGAGACAGTCATTGCAACTGCAACAGTCAGCGATCCCTGCTTCTCCGACTACATGATCAACCAGTCGGGTAGGATTGTGAAAACATCAAATGCAAATTCATCCAAAATCACTGTGGATGCATCTCCAAGAAACGCACTGGTATGAAAAGATAACACTAAGAAGATGAAACGACACATGCATGCAAACTTCAGGATGAGACAATATTACAATGTCTTTGGATTCAGGGGGGGAGAAAAGCTGACACATAGGCGATAAAACTTGACAGCAAAATATCTGATCTCCTGCACCACACAGAAATTTCTGATTGTTATGTAAGTCAATATTTATGCCAAAATGCAGCTTTTGGCTCTTGGCAATCCTGATTATGAGAATTATTAGACAACGTCATTAAAAAAGGAAATTTGGCAATGGAATTATGTGTTAAACACTTCACTGTAGAAACAGTATAAAATAGTCAAAAGTCGTGTGCAGACAGATATACTGGCATGCCTGTAGTCAGCCTTAACCAATCATCCCCCCTGCTCCTCTGATCCATTGTTGTGACCATTGACCAGCAGATCACATAAAGCTGCTGATTTTCACACACTGCCTATTCCAGGTACAGAATAACTGGACTCCTGAGGAAGTAAAGCTTGCGGTGTAAAGGTCGTTATTGTGCAATATATGAATATAGCAGCACTGTCAAGTGATCTAATTATTCATGAATCTTGTTTGAAAGGATATGTAGTTCTGTACCTTTATTCACAGTACATTTCAGCTATCACATGAAGACTCTGAATGGATCCATTAACATGAATAATATATACACGCTGAAAAGTTTTGCCTGCTATGCAATACAACTTTACACAATATTTTTTTCAAATGGACAAATGAAATATTTGCATAACTCACCCCTATAACAACATCCTTTTCCATTTCATATTTTTCACCAATAACCCTATATAGGATGAACAAAACTGTTTATAAATAACGCTTGTTTCTGATCCCACCATTATCTTCAAATAATGGAGACATGGAACCCTCTGACAATTTGCGACAGGTTGTCTTCAACTAGTCAGTGTATGTAGGCCTTGGGCAGAAACAAAAACTGAGCAAAATCCAGGGCCTGGTCAGAAACTTGAGCACTTGTTTGCAAGGTGGACTGCAGCATATCACTGAGCCTGATCAGGTTCTCATCTGCAATGTTCTCTTCCCTGGGAAAGCAAGGAACAAAGGTGGTAATGAACACAGAGATAGATTGTGTTAATGATGCTCAACATAATTAAATTTATCAATTTCCATCATATTAATACTTGCTTTATTATTATTATTTTTTAATTTTTTTTTATTGCACACTGATTTAGTTCCAGGTGACAATCAATTTCTTGTATTTCAAAACATTATTGTAAAATAAAAACAGTGATAGCTTTAATAGTTGGCAAAAATAAAGTGCAGAATCATTAAGTACAGGATTACCTAAAAACTTTGTGGCAGGGGCTGAAACTGAACAGAAAGTCTATAAGTAAACAATGTGGTAAATGAAGTACAAAAAAAAAACCAGACAGACCACCTAGCACTAACAGCTTGACTGGAGGATTAAAGTTCAATTTGCAAGTTGTGGGACCAGTGAAAAGACATTTGAATGAGCTCATAACTTTACAAACTGTTCTGCATTTTGCAAGCCCATTAGGCATTTGCTCTTAGTTCTAGTGTCATCATTTTGTGATTTGTCATAAAAAAAATGCAGTTGTAGCTTGTAAATGGCTACGCCAATTCACTGGATACAATTCTGGTTACTCTTACAAGTTACGTTCTATATACGTCTTTCAATCTCCTGATGGAGGTTATCTCGATCTTACAAGTGGATGATCTCCTTGGACCTCTCCCTGATTTAGTTGGCCCTGGTCTCTTACAAGAAGGCTATTGTTTTTGTTCTCAGCAGATCTGCCCCACCTGTTGATTAGAAATAAAAAATGAAATTTGTAACTACTGGCCTGTTTGGCAGAGATTTGCTTCATGCTTGTGTTGAGTGCATTGATCTGCACTGCAAGTTTTACCATGTCTATATCGTGCGATTAGATCTTAAAAGCATCATGTTATCTATTAAATATTTTTGGGTTAGTATGAAAAAGTTATACTCAGTCCAACCAATGAGTCAGCATCTACATGTGCATAAGCTACATTAATATTTCTTCTTACCTTTTTCCAAGCTACTTTGAAAGATCATGCTTTCTCTAGAGAAGCTGCACTATTATAATAACTTATATTAATTTTGTGGTTCAATAGGTGATTTATCAGCTTTAAATGCTTTTATTCTGATTGCAGTGTTACTAGATCAGGTGACCACTGACCAAGATTATCTATCAGCTCTGATTCATCACCTAGCAAAAGTCAGATAAACTAAAGTGAGACATGTTCATTTTTCTTCCGAAGATCGGATGAACATTGTGCATATGTCAAGCAACAGTCCAGCCATGGAGTTTATTCGCAATAACTAAGTTTCCTTTTTTTTTTTTTTTTCATCAAATGTTATTTATGACATCAGATCTGAAATCAGCGACAGAAAAATAAATATTGTGTGAAGAATTTTTCATTTATTGCCTTTGGTCTTTTTTTGTTATTTTCTAAATTTGCATGATAAACTGTAGCCTAGCTGCAGCCCTGTCTCAGCTCTCTCTCACTCCCTCTTACACATATCATACATGTACAAACATAATGAGTTTTCCTCGTTCTGTTTCAGAATTTGAGAATAGGCCTACCCCATTGGCTAGCCTAGGTTTAGGCCCAAAACCTCACAAGAACACTCATGTCACTCATTCTATTCTAAAATATTGCTTGAATGTCAGCTCATTCTTGCACAGCTGCTGCATTAAATGGTGATATTGACCATCTGTATTCTGTTATTTATCTATTACATGTACTGACATTGATTGCTGTGAAAAAAATGTTTCTTGTTCACCACCATTATAACTGAAGCCTTTTCTTTGTAGGCACCAATTAGGGTTTGTGTACACTGAACTATTGTCCAAATTCAATTTTCTGCACCAAAACAAATTGCAAGTTGGTTTATTTACACCACTCCAGAAATCCAAAGGAATTGATTCTGTTCGTTTTTCTGTTTCATCTATCACCTTTTAACTTGGGTAGATCATTTTGTATTTTTCATTCAACTGCTGCACCACAGCAAAGGAGGATGATGGCAATGATCATGAACAAACAGAGATTTACTGACTGACGGATTTCAGAGGGAGCCATGTCTGTGGGACTCAAAGTTCCTGTCCTACGAAAACAAGACAAATAAGGATTGAGGCAACTGAGCACATCACTCAATCTTTGAGTCTTCCCATGAATGTTAAGTTGTAAATTTGTCACACCTGGATTGGATCTGTATCTACATAGTATCTACATTGACGATACTTGATCAAGTTTGGCCTTTTGTGATCCTAGATCTAAATTGCTGAATGAATCAGATCTAGACCTAGATTTTCCTCTAAATCAAGTTACCTAACTTTTTTCATTTCTATCTGAAATAGATTTAGAGGACTGAAGGGTCAGTGCATCAGGGCAAGTTTTTGTGTCACCTTTGTCTGCATTATGTCAGACTGTACCAATCTGAACCAAAATTGGGCCATTTCAGTAGCTTTACGTGTGGAAGAAATCAGCTATTTCGGTGCAGATTGGTGCAGTCTAACACAATGTAATGCAAAGTGATGTGAAAATCCCCCTGACCCATTGATCGTCCAGTCCTATAGATCTAGATCTAGTAAAATCAGCTTGGACAAAACAGAAAAGAAATGTGTAATTTTCAAATTTTGGGGAAAATCTAGATCTACATCACTAGCTCAATTGCGACTGTAAAATCTCTAAATAATAAATTATCTTCTTTGCAATTTTGGACAGTGTACACCTAAATGAAGGAACAAAATTCCAAGTAGACGAATCCACAGTAAAATCTTTAAAGTATTCTGTGAAGGCCTGTAACAATGAAAGAGGTATAAGGAATATAATAATAAGACCAATAAAAATAAACTGAAGTAAATCGTAAATTGCATATTATAACCAGAATAAGGTTTTGATCAGCAAATTGAAATGGTGGGACAAAAGCAAAACCTGAATGAAAGGTTGAAGTGGTCAATTTGATTTTCTCTTTCAACTAACAGAACTGTGTAAACAGACATTAAGGAAACAAAAGAAAAAAAAAAAAACAACAACAACCCCCCCCCCCCCCCCCCCATACTTTCTTAACTTTCTAAGGATTGGAGGGCTTAACAGAAAAAAAAAACAAAAGTGAACATCAAGATAGCCACTTGCAGGTATAAGATAAAACAAATGTCAATCTAGATATAAATCTATTTGAAATTCAGTCCATCTTGACTCTAGATCTAGATCCTGTCTAGGCAGGGAGCAAGTCCTTGAATCAAGTTGAATCTAAAATAATAAAAAGTGAAGTTTCGCATAATATCATTTCAGTCTTTAACTCTAGAACTGTGGCCCAGCCTATGGGATACAACACCCTGCAGTGGGCCTTGCTGGCCTTGTCAGTCTGGATCTCGGTGCTAGTACTTTGTCTCAGGGTGTTTGTTCTGATTATGGAGTCTTCGCCTTGGCTTAACAGTGACACAATGCAGGCCCAGACTGACCATCTTACTGACTAGTGTCTTCCTCTAATCCCTCCTCTAACTCCTCCTTTTCTTCACATGTAATAATATATTTGCAATGAGCAAACGGCAGAAGAAGGAATTGTATTTACAAAGACATGTCAATTTCACATGGGTGCCAATTTTATCACCCCTCATCCCACAGACCATTCCCATTACAGATTTAATCATAACCTGATGCAACTGCTTGGACGAAACCACTTCACATAAAGGGTGTATTTACGTTTACATTATAGAATCTCAGTGTAAATTGCAAGCTTTCATCCCTGTGGCCACATAGATTACTCTTATTACATCAGACCGGCTGATGCTGACAGGGCAGCAGTGACTACAAAGAAATGTATTATACAGGTGATCTAATGGTGGCACAGAGTGAGGGCACAATACTAATAGAGATATCTGATATATAAGCTAATAGATGCTAGGCTACTTCAGCTTTCATTCATAGCAATTATAGCTCACTTGTACTCTCAAGTCCAAGAACTTGATTGCTGGTCAGTGCAAAACTTGTTGAGTCGAGTGGGCCAAGTGGTCAGGGGAGTCTGCGCTATTATTCAATATGGTATAAACAAACAGACTATAATTACTTGATACTTTCTCACATCATGTAGTTGCTTTTGATTATAGTTTTGGACCACTTGAGAGGACCTGAGTGGGCCATATGGCCTTCGATTTCTGTTCCTCTCTTCTGTCAAAGAGGATTTCATCTTTCAGCATGGAATTGCTCACTGTTCTATTAGGCAAAGTTTCCTTTACCTTGTTAAGGAGTGTGTGTTGCACTGCACTTACTTATTATGGCGATAATTTGACAAAACTGAGGCCGATAAACACCAAGTTAAAGTGAAATGGTGAGAAATATCACAGCGCAACAAGGAGCCCCCCCCACAAATAAACACGGTCATTGCACGAAAGCATTCGCTTTTCCTGTTGTATAAATCCGGGAGATTACCAACCAACTGACCATATTACATTTGAACGACTGCAGATACATAATGTCCTTGGTACATGCCCTCTGCAACATCAGTTTTGTGGTTTTTGCTAGTTATTTTCCCTTTCCATGGACGGTGACTCCTAAGAAATTGACGACTTTGATTATTATTTTGTGGTAGTTTCCCTTTATATGGGACATAATTCTCAAGATTTGTAGCAAAAACACTTAGCATGCTTCCCCTTTATATGGGACGTAACAAGGTAATCTTATCTGACTCAAGTATTTCTATTGGTTGTTTCCCTTTGACCGTATGTGACGTTTGATTGTATAAATTAATTAGTGGTTGCGTTGCATTTTTTTTTTCATTGTGTAAGTTACTCCATTCAAATATTTATAACTTTGTGAAAGAACTAATTCTTGGACACTTCAAATGATCAACATCCTCTTCAGCTGTGATAACGATTATCATTCTCTCTTTCTGTTAGTATCCATCTCTATAATTCTCTAATTGCCTCAATCGACCGAAAGAACGTGCGCAATGTGATGGTTTATATGTAATACATATATTTATATATGGAGTATCCGTACGAGCAAGTAAAAATAATAGCAATAACAATAACAGTTGGATAGTCTGAGACAAACACTGTTGAACAACAGTGCATGTGTGTGTGTGTGTGTGTGTGTGTGTGCGCGCGCGCGTGTGCGCGTGTGTGCGTGTGAGTATGCGTGATTGCGCTTCAGAATAAGGCCCAGGAATCAAACAAAAATTGATCTTGGCCATGGTCAAGATCAGGCACAGAGGTCAATTATCCAACTGTTCTGTTACTATGTCAAAATCTCCTTTTATACAACTGACTGAAAATTTAAAGGTGATATTAATGGATGTTTCTCTTTTCTTTCGCTAATGATATGAACGGGACTTTTTTTTTTCACCAAACCATGTGCCCCCCTCCCCCCTCCCAATGCTTCAGTCGAAAATTAATTGGTTGAAATTATTGCAATACATTTATGTGAGTTTCTACAACAGTGAAAAATCTCTTGGACGATAAGAATAAGCCAGCTGCTTAATGTGTTGCAAGACCGGTCGGTAATGAAAAATGCATGGGTAGTTAGGGATCTTTCGTCTTTGCTTCGAACATCCGTATTCAGAAATGATATGGCCCACGACATCTTTTTTTGTTGGGTTGGTATCCGTGCTCTAAAAAAAAAAAAAAGTTGAGAACATTGACTTAGTATATTTTGTATCTGAATTACTTTCCACGTGATAAAGGACTTGATAACGAAGTTTTCGTACCATACTACCATTAGATCTCAGCTCTCATTCCTCGAGCTTTATGCACCAAATTGAGCACGAATAATTACTATCACCGAAGATAAAGACAAATTCCTCCCCCCCCCCCCCATGCTGAGATGCTGTTCCACACATGAACTGACGAGCGGATGGTTGGTGTCTTCAGTTTCACCCGTGTCTCGCCCCTCCCCCCCTCCCCCCATCTCTTCCATTCCTTCTCCCCCTCACATCGGTAAAAACTAAGAAAACTAAAAGATAGGAGAAAGTGATTGTGAGATGATAAAGTGCTCAGTAGTTATAAAACTTTAGCACCACATTGGACTGAAGTTGAACGGAGATCGGCAATGGCTTATGTTTAGTGGGCGCTTAATTGTTGAATCAAGAGTAGACAGGTTCTGGGTGGACACCGTAATATAATACGTTTATCTATCATTCTCATATAGATCTATTCTTCTCATAGAAAACAAAATCAACATTATGAACCTGTTCTGACTCTCCAGTCTTCACGCAATAGCAGGGCAAAGTCCGTTTGTTTAATTAGACTAGTATTGTGAGTTGTGTGGTGTGAGGCTCTCAGCTCCTTTATCTCTATAGAGTAGATTTAGCGCAGCCGCTGTGAACAAATAATCGCCTACAGAATGGGTCATTATTGTACAATTTACTGAAAATAATAAAAATAATAATAAACCAGCGAGCAGCAAAATGAAGAAACTCTCTCAGGTTCTAACTGAAAACCAATATTAGTTTTATGCTATTGTTTACAATTTGACTTCATTTGAGGTTTGACCGAGGGAGTTTTCAGAATGAATCTATTATGAGAAGGTTGTGGAGCTGATCTTCATTTTCTGTGTCTTTTACAGTGCTTAGCGCGGCTTGCAAGGATGATGTTACTGTTCTTGCTGACGTTGCCAGCTGTTTCACTAAGTAAACTGACCTTGCCAGATTTTAAATTTAATACTGTTGAGAAAGGTAGGTGTCTTTCTTTATATTCTTGTGATCGGAGCTATCGGAAAACCCAGCGAATTATGAAAATGTTCCCCTTTTAGAGAGAAACGTTATTCATTACAGACTGATATCTGGCGAACACTTCGGAACTTCTTTGGATTCAACAGAGTTTTTTCTAGTTTTTATGGGAAATGTTGAGAAATATTAACAGTTACCTGCCAGACAAAGATTGATCAAATTACTCAATAGCTTCTTTTCGTTTGACATTCATTCGTCATCCGAGGGTTTTTTTGATGTCGTCAGCTGATATTTCACATCATTAAATCAAATCCATCCAACATCTTTATTCTGTATCTGCTGTCATCATCGTGTTATACAAATCTTTTACACAACATAATAATATGAAAAACAAAATTAATGTGTATCATGTGAAAAGACAATGGGACTGATTATCCACTAGTAAATAATTTTACACATTATGAGAAGCAATAATTTGTAGAACTCTATAAGGAAAAAAAGATGAAAGTGATGCTCCTGATCAAACGTTCGAATCTGTTGGTTCTTCATCAGATCAGCAGGGCATCAGCATCATTTTATGTAGGTGTTTTGAATGTCAACAGGTAACTAATTTAATTTATCAATGCATTTAAATAAATCAACAGCAAATAGAATGGAATCAACTGTTGATAACATTGGGAGCGCCAAATTTATTTTCGAGCCCTCATTAACTGTTCGTCAGGGTAACAAAGATAAAATGCTCATGTATGAATTACAAATAATATTACTAACCTGTCCCAGGAGCCTATCCTTTTCCAGGGAGATCTGGAGTTTTTGCTAACCAAGATTTGCGAGTTTCATTTATGCAAGAGGTCCACAGTTCATGGCGTAACAAAGCGCCTACTCGTCTAATCTCCTGCGTCTTGGCTTGATTTTAGTGATCAGCGAATGCCTTACTGCTACCCCCCCCCCCCCACACACACACCAACCGCCCCCTGCTTTGTCCATTCTCATATGACACCCTGTATGGAGAGATTTCCTCAGTTAACAGGCTGGGAGAACAATGCTATAGTAAAGAGAGAATGACTTGATATAGTAGGCGAGGAGAGAAATAAAGGGTATTTCTGTGGCACTAACTCCGTAGACGATATCTGCATTTCGCGGTTTTTAGCAGCTGAAAAAAAAAAAAAAAATCAAGATCGATCTCTTCAAACAAACAAAAGGGGGAGGGGGGGGGACCCCATTTTAGATCTACCTGATACAGCTGTCTCTATTGGTCTGCCTAAATTCAGGAAAGAATTGGAGGCCATGAATCAGCTAAAGAGGACAAGGCAAAAAAAAAAAAAAAAGCTAGACAAATCAGACACACACACCTATGCTTCTTTTCACTCACACACATTCCGTCGGGCCATGTTCATCGAAACAGCGATCTGAAAGGCATTCAATGATCAGGAGAAGACGGCCAACTTCCGTTCGGGCACCAAGGTAGACAACTTGCACTTCAACCGCCTGAATAGACAAAGAGAGCCGCAGTACTGTAACTAGCATGAACATGCCATCCGAAACCATTAGTTAGTATAGTTATTTGCCAAACGCCTGCACTGACTTCTTGTAAATGTCTATAATTTTCTTACTCGACAATGTATTTTATGTATCATTCTTTAAATTCATTTTGCACAAATCATATAGTGAGCTGTAAAGAATCCATACTGTCTGACATTATACACTTATCTGACAGAACCGATAAGCCCAATGAAAGATTTCAGATTCGTACCTCATACAAGCTGTAGCACTGGGCTTTTGGCGGGTATAGACTTGCTGAAAATTGAAGCCACTTTGTATCCCAGGACAGAAGATCAGCCCGAAATCATCAGCTTGACACGAGAAGGAGAAGATGGGATTTTTTATGTAAGTGCTTTGTCACAACTACTCTTAAGTAGTCCCTTTACATACAGTCCTGACTGAAGGCCGAACTCAAGATTTGCCAGACAAATAAGCAACTGTCTGTTTAGGGGCGAGACCCTGAGGCCAGATCCGAGGTCAGACTGGCGGCCACATATTTAGGATATTTCAGATTAAGGTCTGTCCCTTCTGGGATCTGAGGAAATGGAAGAGAAAAGTATCAGATTTCCTTTTTTTTTTTAAGTAAAAAGGTAAAAAGGCATTTTGACATCAGATTTTTCACGGACATCAAATTTTACCTGACATTTTTTAACTTACAATTTGGCTTTCTATCAATAACTTTCCACAATCGATGATCCTTATCAGAAATGGCAAATTAACATTTTTCAGTTAATGAGCTTTCGATGCAAAAAAAAAAAAAAAAGCAGTTTTACAGTCAATTTAACAAACTTTACTTTCAGTCTCTCCTGGCTCAATCTATACCTTTAGGTTTGGTCTTTCATAACACAGACCTTTACTTGCCACAGCGTCTGTATACTTCTTATCTAGATGTTCCAGGTTTTATTGTTGGCAGGTACGATTGCTAAGAATGTGTTTTACCTGTATCAGATATGCCGACTCTCCTTGGAAACTGACTGTATCAAAGTTGTGCCCCCTGAATATAAGCCCTGCTACTGCCTCAGTGTGGACACAGCTAGGGGTGAGCGCCTTCTGGTGGGATTTCGGCATGTCGTGGAACCTCGGTACTCCAATGTGTCCATCTCGGCCATTTGGCAAGGGAAACGAACTTTTCAGCTGCCAGTTACCTATGGTGAGTGAATGTTAAGGATAATAATACTGGCGTAGTAAATCATGGCACTGATAGAAATCATTTTGATCATCAAAATTCTCACACAATGCATGCTAAACAACTCATGGATGCACATCACACTTTACTTACATAAAAGTCAATCACGATTGCTGAGGATAATCAAGAGCAAATAACTCTCAACGAGAAGAGTCCATAGACATACAAATTACAATATTAGACCCGGTGCGCTCGTACCGCTTATGTACCGCCATGGACATAATTAAGCGAGTTGAGCATTACGTTTACGGTCTTGGTAAAACTTTCAACTTCGTGAGGAGGTGAGCTCCCCTCAAATTATAGGAATCGACCGGACTCTGGAAAGACGCGCGTAGCGTAAAGAATTAAAAGGGGGGGGGGGGGGGGTTAATATAGGGGTAGGTCACTAAAATCCTCACCAGTAGTGACAGACGAAATACAATTAGATCTTTCTGAGCCTTGATGCACTTCAAGTAATAAAAGTAGTGCTTATGATTAATTTAAGGGAAAATCGATAAATGGATAGATAGCTTAAATGTTAACACTTTGTATAAAAGGAGGATGAATGGAGGACCTAATGAGATTTACCATGGATTAGGCCTGATGCTGATCAGAGGATCAGTCGGAAGGCAAGAAAGCAGGAAAAGAAAATAGGAACGATTTAAAATAAAAGTAACCAATGACGAAATAGAAGACAGTCAAATTATCTGAGTTGTAAATGTGTGAGTAGAAAACATGTGAGGAGTTATCACAAAGACTAGACATGTGTAAAGGAAAGAAACAAAATGATATTCGATTCAGATATAAATATCAATAAACAAGATCTCAATTTCTTTTGGTGTTAAGTGTGGTAGTTGTAAATGCTTGCGTACATAATCACATCATCTTGGACACTTTAAAAATGCAAGGAGGTGGCAACAGATTTTAAGTCGTTAGAAAAGCGCATTGTTGTTTGAAATTTTAATGTAGTTGCCCTCAGTCCCTAGGTCGAAGTTAGATTATAACAGATCATTCTGAAGACTGTGCACGCTTTGGCGCTTCAAACATTAACTCTTGAGAAAGGATTCCCTTTTGTGGCTGTCAATTCAATTAGTGCCATCTAAATATGGGCCTGAAAAAGACAAAGAAGAATTAGAAAACTAATCTCATCCTGGTCTGTTTCTCACACTGGAATGATAGCAATTTGGAGATGGTCAGTCGCGGAGTGTGTGTGTGTGTCTGTGTGTGTTTGTGGGTGGGTGGGTCGGTGGGTTGGTGTGTGTGTGGGCGGGGGTGGGTGGGTGTGGGTGTATGGGTGTGTGTGGGTGGGTGAGAGTGTGGGGTGGGTGTGGGGTGGGTGTGGGTGTGTGGGTGAGTGTTTTTCGACAAAGTACGCTTGTTGTCTGATAGCTTTTGTGCTGGATATTTGCGAAACATTCTTGGCACAGAATGCGCTCTAAAATATCTTCAGTCCTTGCTAAAATATCTGTTTCCAAAGAGTAAGCGCTGCGCACTTTGTAAGTCCGTGTGAATTGAGATTGCAAAGAATCAGCACCGAGGAAAAAGTTAATACGACATCTTGCTTACCCAACAAAATCACCTGCACTTTTGCACTGAGAAGGTAAAGGTTCGCATTAGACTACATTTTTTGGTCTATCTTCCCTCTCTTATGTTATAGTCTGTCCATATACATCTCCAATCGCCCCTTGCTTGTTGAATGTCAGTAAGCCTATATCAAAATTTTCACTCACAGAAAGGGAAATGACTAGTCCTCACTGTGATGCCAGTAACTCCACATGCTCAAAATGTGACGAGGGCCTAATTTCACCATGTCGCGTCTTAATAATCAATTATCCCTTTATTAATTTCGACATAATGCGCAGACCGCCTAGGCCTTGCTTCTAAATCTAGGATGAATGTCTTAATTTAAATTATGGTAATCTTTGAATCTCTAAGTTGTAGATTAGGTTATAATTCAGTGGAGAAGACATAGCTGACTACGGTTAGTGGAGTAAACTGGGCTCGATGGGTCCCTAGTATCCCTACCACATTTGTTTTACATTACCCATGTCTTGTTTTCTCCCCTCTCACTTTCTTGCCTTCACTCTTTCTACAGAATCAGTGAGATCTGACCTAATGTGTGCTACACACTACTATTGTTATTAGGAGGGCATCTAGGTTCAATTAATTGGCTTTCAATAGACTTGTTTCGACCAAGCAAACGGCTGGAAATCCCCGTTTAATGTCAGTAGGAGGGTGCAAACACTCTGTTCACTACCACTGACACAGAAAAACATCAAAATGCACGGGACAGGTGACAACTGTTCTCGGATCTCGTGGTGGAGCAGTAACAAACATCGATGAGTATTCTATTTTAAGCAACAAACATAAGTTGGCATTCTATTTTAAGCAGGGGGGGGGGGGGGGGTTACAACCATTTCGCCGGGGATTTCCAGGTTTTAGCTAAGTCGAATATGAACTATTTATTTGAGGGTGTCACACATAGCGAAGAATTTACCCATGAATTTTCTTACCAACCAGTGTATTTTTTTTTCTATATGCGGTTCCTTTCATAGTGCAGTCGGGTCCTTGACTAGAGCGCCGATGTTCTGTTTAAATGAGGTATTTCGAGAAAAATCACATGACCGAGGATTTTCGCTCACACGCTGATTTGTTTACTTGCTCTG
>JBCAUA010026364.1:0-12487 GCA_038406235.1 Peronia verruculata
TTTTCAAGGGCAGGGGTCTGTCGCACGCAGAACGCCGCTTAGAACCCGGGCCGCCGGTACACGTTTGGCATTGCTACATTTACTATGTGACAAATTTTGGCCAGAAATCTAACCAAATCTTGACCAAAAAAAAAAAAAAATGTAGTAGTCTCCACCCACCTCTGGGACAGTATCCCTCACAGCGCACACACTCCACCAGCTGGAAGTCCTTGTTGCGGTGGTCTGTGCTGTGATTGACAGTGTAACCCACAGGACAGTCAAACACACATTGCCCCGGCTCGCCTCCAACACCCTTCAGCAGCTTGGGATCTGAATATTTTGTATCCTTCTTTGTCAATCGCTGGGAGGGGTGATCCAAAGCCAGGCATTCCTTATCTGTCAGACAGCGACGGTCTGACATCTAAAGGTTTTCAGAAAAACAAAAAAAAAAAAGGGAGAGAAAGAAAGTATTTCAGTTTGATTCAGTACTGACTCTCTGTTAGCAGACTATTTTGTGAGTTCTATCACACTTCATTTATGGCCATTTGTAGTTTTAGGGAATCTGTCATTTAAACTCAGGTTTCTCAGTGACACCTCAACCTGGCTTGTCTTGTCTCATATGACTGGAAATTAATTCTGAACAGAATTAAAAGGAGATGTTCCACTAGAATTATGTAAAATGCAATAGAACCATAATGACCTGATCCAATGACCTATACAACAAACAGTGTCTTGTTTTCAACATCTCAAAAGAACTGTCAATGACTTATGTTTTCATTGTCAGTCAGTGATGATATTTCAGTTTGATTCAACACTGATGATAAAATCTTTCCTTGTTTAAAATATGTTATAGTTACTATAGTCTATATCAGAAAAAAGATAAAAAAAGAAAACATTGGTATAAGAAATCTCTGAGTTTCTTATCTATCACAAGAAACACAGTTTGATGGTCTTCATGCCACCTGAACAGGTTGAATATGACAACAACCAGGATTTGAAAGTGTACAGCAAGTGGAGGCTTTACCTTGTATCCTGTATGTGGCATACCATGTTTGAGTACGTGGCCATATACAGTATGGATGTGGTAATCATATCTGTGCATATCTATTATTTTAACACATAGATGCGTTGTCCGCTCAACATTACATTTTCTCTATAAATATCTGATCAGCCTTTTAACGTGTAAATGTACCCACCATGTTAGGCATGATATAACCATCATTGTGGTGATGTGCTGTCAAACCCCAACACAAACACACAAACAAACATAATTTGTGCATGGACAATGAGTCCTCCTTTGTCTAATATATGATGGTCCTGCTTTGTTTATATGCGATTGTCATATCTTGTCTATATTGCTGGTTATACCTTGTCTATATACAGTGGTCCTCCTGTGTGTTGAAATGTTAGCCCTACATTGTGTGGGTACAGACATTATAGCTGCTTGTAAAATAAACCTGACCATACCTTGTATGTGTGGTAGTCATACTCACGTATAATATGTGTGTCTCTGTAAGTTCTGATCATACCCAGTACGTGTGAGAGCATGTGGTGGTCATAGATTGCATTCCACAATGTAGTTATCATACCTCATATGTGTATGGTATTTTTACCTTGTATGTGTGTGGTGGACATGTAGGTTTGCATTCAGTCTTGAACAAGACATCCTTGCAGGCAAAACAATCCGATGGGCTTGGGCCGCTGCATCCTCCCAAACAGTAAGGGTGGCAGCATGTCCCATCTGCTGCACAAGCTTGCTTCCCCGCACATTTGCAATCTGCAGTTAATAAATATGTGACAATGTGAACTTTAAATAATCGGGCCAGTAACTAAAAAGATTATAACATTTTTATTCCGCATATGTTACCAGCACTATGAGCACAGTACGCCCTCAGCTGAAACTGTACAACAAACCAAACAATTCCTGCTAAAAATGTACTATAAACCAAACAACCGATGCTAAAAACTGTACAACAAGCCGATAAACTGATGCTAAAAACTGACAACAAGCCAAAAAACTGATGCTAAAAACTGTACAACAAGTGATTAACTTCTATCAAAACTGTCCTAAATTCCAAACAACCATGCTAAAAACTGTACTGCAAGCCAACCAACTCCTGCATAATCTGAACTACAAAAACTAATCAGTCCTATTAAAACTACTAAAAAACCTAACAACTCCTACTAAAACTGTACTACAAAACCTACTACAAAACCTAACAACTCCTACTACAACTACATTAAAAAACCTAGTAACTCCTACTAAAATTGTACTACAAAATTTAAAAACTCCTGCTAGAACTACATTAAAAAACCTGCTAAAACTACATTAAAAAACCTAACAACTCCTACTAAAATTGTGCTACAAAACTTAACAACTCCTGCTAAAACTACATTAAAAAACCTAACAACTCTTACTAAAATTGTACTACACAACCTGACAACTCCTGCTAAAACTGTCCTACAATCCAAACAATCCTGTTAAAACTGTACTCAGAGGAACAGTTGATGGAAACTGAGGACGAGATTTTCAAAGGAAAAGACAGACAATATCCAGGAATGGACAAAGACAACGGTTTTCACGCCCCAGGCCTTGGGCCTTCAATTAACTGTGTCAGATGAAAAATGACTGGTCCTGGTCATCAGGGGACACATGGTGACCGTGCCAGAGTGAAGGGTCAAACAGAAGAAGAAAAATGAAAAAAAAACCTCCCCAGCTGGACTCTTTTCACATTAAACTTTGTAATAAGTTAACAATCTGCATTCATTATTACGAGTGCAACCTTCCAATCCAAAGCACAAGACTGCATCGACTTTGAATGTGCCTCTTAATTATTTGTCTTGTGCCCAGGGCAAATAAGTTGGAAGTCGTGCTGGGTGAGTTCAAGTCACAGCCGTTTTTGACCGGGTTTTTTTTTTTACTATTTTCTGACAATGATACCAAAATATTTCTTTTTCCAGATTAAAACGGGTTAAATTGTCATTTTGTGAAAACATACACATAAAAAAAAAAAAAAAAATATGTAGTACAGTGGTCTCCGCCTACGGTCGTCGGGAGACAAAAAAAGCGGGCTCTTAGACGGACAGGTTCTTAGGCGAACTGAAAAGTTAGGCAACCCATCTGACCACAGATTGTCTTCACTTCTATAATTAGTTGATCCTTACCGTTAGTTACAGATTTATCTATGCGAATAAGAACAGTCTTCTTCCCTGTATATGTTATAATTAAATGTAGCAATTCCTGATCTGTTTATAGTTACATCAGTAAGGCTCAGCGCTTAAATGCTGTGGGAGATTTCACATAACGGTATCATTGTTGAAAACATGATTTTGCTCTGCCACCCCGCGGATAATCGCATGAGTGATTCAAGTGTTTACAGACCGACCGAAGTAGCAAAACAGCTGACCAGTCAGGAGGCTAAACTTACACCTCCTTATCCACAAAGCTAATCAAGTGCTCTCCCACGTGTGGTCAAACAAAGAAATGGTTACGGGTTAGTCAACAACGTTGCCTGATTATGCAGTCATACATCAACCATCACTTCCACTTACCTGTTCCCTCCATCCTCGTCCCCATTTTACTGCACATCTAGCACTGTGCGTTTCTTTCAAGTGGACAGTATGATGTGGAATTATACCATAAGTACTCGGGTGTCTTGGTGCGACACCGGGCTCTTAGGCAGATTTTTTTGTTTGGGAGCGCCCAGAGCGGCTTCTTAGAGGAGTACATTATAGAAGAAAAATTCTGTTTCCCACGAGTGGCGGGTTCTTAGGCAGACCGGGCTCTTAGGCGGAGGGTTCTTAAGCGGAGACCACTGTATCTCAGTCAGAAAGTAGTTAAAAACTATCAAAACCAGCCATATATCTTCATTGCCCAACGCGACTTCCGACCCATTAAGCGCTGGTCGCAAGATATTTTTTCGTCGAAAGAAATATTCCAATAGAAGTTTTTGGAGTTTATGAAATTGTACGCAAAGGACCACATCTCTACCAACTCCTTATCCAATTTCCAATGGTGAAGAGTTCTTGAATATGCATAATGTACATAGAGAACCTCTGAAATATCTTTACCACAAACAGAGGGGGCAGAACATCAGGCACCTATCAAAGAACCTAAAGAGTCATCTGAAAAAAAAAAAAGCAGGTTCTTATGTTTCCTATTCCCTTGATGGGATTTGAACCTGCAAACACTTTCACAAAGAGGTAGATATCTATCCCTTGACCACAATGCACCCAAGAAACTGCAAAACAAATCTGAAGAAAAACTAAAACAGTTTTCCATGATTTTCTACCATGGGCTATACTGCTAACAATAATACTTCATATTATGGAATACACAAAACGAAATACTTGTGATGAATGTCATAGCATGGCTGATTCAGTAGTATTTCTAATACACGTATCAATTTCAAAGCAAATCTTTGCGACCAACTCAGTTTTTACCCCTAAATTTTGAGATTACGTCCCTTATTTTATGAGACAACGGGTAATGATAATTTCATGGGTTATTGCCCTTGCGACACAACTGCTTCTGCTGCTCACTTTGCTGGAGGTTTCACTTAATGTTCAATCGCTAGTCTGTTGTTTTATTTTGTTGATTGTTAAAAACTGGGCTGGTCAATAATACAACAGCCGCTGTGATATTCTGTTTCTGAGGAAAGAAAGGTTCCAGCAGGCAAAAATCCGCGACTGAAATTGCTGAGCAGAATAGAAGTGCAAATGGTGCTCGAAAGTTTGTAGCGATCAAATTCACATTTTATGCAAACTGGCCTTGAAGAATCCTCATGGAAGCTAACACTTTGTTTTTGGAACAAGACGATTCACATACATTTCCACACTTGACCCTGGTTATTGTAGGCATCCGACTACAGACAGACATTAGTATTACTATAGGCTTCTCAGGAAGGTGAGAGCATAGGCTAAGGTATATTCTTCTGGTAGGTCTGTTGGGAGTAATACTGAGTTTTAGACTTCTCTTGAAGTGCAAGAAGTTACTATACCAGAATGAGCACTTTATGAATGTCCTCAAATATTTGAGATCCACCATAAATCAGAATCACTGATACTGTCTTCTTTCTGTGACTCAACCCAGCCTACATATATATGTCAATAATTTGCTTATCAGTGATATGTGGCTCTTTGCAGCCCCTATCTGTGATCTTTTTTGTTGTGAAGCAGTATGCTAGTGGCCATCCTTAACTCTTATACCAAAGACACTATACCGTTGAGACCAGACACCTTCTTCTTGGCATTACTAAAGAATGCATGCACAGCTGCTGAAGATCTGGAACATTGTGTGCTATATCTCACCTTTCTGGGAAAACCATAAAATGTCATGCCATGATTCATGAATTTGTGTAACCAATGCCTGCATACCACTGCTCTCCTAGACCTCTTCTTGGTTTCATAATAGCCGCCATTGTTGTTTACAGGCTGTACACCCGTGATGCTTGGGGACACTGCATACTGCAGTAAATGCAGAGTTGGCTCAGGTTCTGGTCTCACCAGTACCGTGTCTTTACTTATACATCAAACATAGACGGGGTTCATGAACCCAAAGTATGGTACATGCAAGTTTTCTTTGCTCCTGTACTGTTTGGCAAAATCATGGTGAAACACTCCATTCCGCTATGCCGCATCAGTGTAGATAATGACTTGGTTTGTTCTAACACTTTTTTTTTCTATTGAGCATTGCAGAAGTCAGGAAACAGTGACTGGCAATGATCTGGCATAATGACAGACCAGACTTCCAGACAAGGTAAGCTACTCTGAGACACACAAACTAAACTTTGGCAAAGTATATGATACTGTGCTGGAGAACTAATTAAGAAAGGTCGATTACTGGCTGTACAACTTTCATGTCTGAACACTGCCCAAGCAGAGCCCACTCACCCAAGTTCTTCTGGCAACCATCTGGAGTGTACGACCAACATCTGCGCCGACTAACGTCTCCATAAGTGGTGAGTGAACAGCTGATGTCACAATAGTTGGGACACATCGCTTCCTCTCGGTTGTCCTGGAAGAGATATATATATGAACATTAATGAGGTTCTAGTGTCTGAAAACTAAAACAGTTTTTTTAACTATTTATATCCATGACAGCTTTTCAAGGGTTAAACAGGAGTATTCAGCTATCTTTTTCTTAATTCCTGAGGTTCAAATCATAGATTAATTCAACATATCTAACGGCTAAAAAATTATAAACTTTTATGTTTATTCAATTTACTTAACTCCTTAAAAATTATGTATTTATGACAATTATTATGTAACTCCTAAAGGAAACTACATACTTTAAGGTTAATGCATTGCAAGTTGCTGGCCTCATACAGACAAATGAGGAGACACAGGGGAGGGTGTTGAATGTGAAATGGTGGTCTGATATAGATGTTTCATATCAGTCAAACTGAAATAAACATCCATCTCTGAAAAGGAATAACAGCACTCTTATGTGCCACTACTTTAGGATGTGAGGTGACTGTACAGTGAACAGATTTTATGTGCTAAACTTCCGCAAGCTTTCCTTCTGATCTGAGCTGGTGCTGAAATATCACCCCCTGTCTCTTCAATTTGCAATATCTCTGGTCAGTCAGTCTGGCTCAAAACTTTCTATTCCACGACAATTAAAGTGTGTGAGTTGAATTGTATGTGATAATTATGACTTAACTAGATTAAAAATCAACATAAGACGTTCTGACTGGATGTGAGATATGTGCAGTCTCTAGTGCTAATTTCCCTGAAGACTGTTGATATCCCACATTTACTGGTTTGTTGTAATGTTTAACAGCACATCAGCACATTCTGTGCCAAACACAGTAAGATATGTTTACATGTCAAGAAAATGAGAGGAAAGAGAGTGGGACAGAAGAAATTTCACACCTGAAATGTCATGACATTCCATGAGACACATTCTATCGATGACAGGCTTTCACTGCCTGCTGGTGGGAGCAAAGAATCTAGTTATAAAACCGGGCACCTGCAGGTGCATATTTACTAGAAAGAATGTTATTGTTACATCATCTTGTTCCAACACCCTTACCATCCAATGTGTCAGTTATGACATGCAGGGGTGTCAGCTTGTTTTCATGGAAGAGTAGCAAAAGCTTTTTGCCATTAAGCCTTTATTGACCTCACACATGTTTACAAGCTGTTTATAACATTGAAGAAAATGTATCTATAACCAGGTTTATCTTCTTGTCCCAGAAATGCAACATATTGCAATAAACAGCAAACCAAGTTGTTGAATGATGCCAAGATAGCACTCAGTCCACCAAAACAAAATTGAAAAGGTGATGTCCAGCAAAAAAGGAAAAAAAAAAAAAAAGACCGATGACCAAAAAAGTCAGTTTTTCTGACTAAAGTCTTTTGACTTTTGACATTTCTGGAGACAGGATAAGGATAAGCTTGAGAACTATGAATGGAACTGAGTTTTTGGTTAGTCTATATACAAAATACAAACTTTTACTTGCGAAGAAATTTTATTCAATTCAATATGGACAGTTCAGTTTCACTGCAGAATTAGTGACATCTTTTAATCTTTTAAATTTACGCCATCATACTCTGATGCAAACTGCTTTGGGCAATACTGGGTTATAAGTTAAACTGGGTCGTATATGGTCAATTTTGTTGATCTGTCAGTTTTCAAGGTTTGCTTTCTTTCTGTTTCTTACCACAAACACATGCTCCTCAGGATCAACTGCAGGAGCTAGTTTTTCCCAGTCAATTGTATTGATGTGGCACAGACGGGGATTCTTAATCAGTCGGACAGAGCCATGCAAGATGGTGGTCAGGCTGATCAGGCCTAGCTCCTCCAGATCCCGCATTTCGTAGACGATGAGAGCATATCTATCAAAGAAGAGATCCCGGCCACGGATGACTGCCAGGTTGGGGAACATCTTCCGCAAGGTCCGCAGTCCATAGAGGCGGAAGAGCATGAGATGGCCAGTAATCTCTCGGAGCAAGGGGAACCTGGAGGGATAACATTGCTGTTTTCAGTGAGTGGACGGGTGGATGGCTAAACAGATGGATGTAAGGAAGAGATGAATGGTTGGATGGATGGATAATGAATGGATGGAAGAGTGAATGTATGGATAGATGAATGGATGGACATATAGATCCTTCACGGGGTGAATGGATAAACAAATGGATGAAAGGAAGAGATGGATGGATGGATGGACGGATGATGAATGGATGGATGGAATAATGGATTGGATGGGCAGATGAATGGATGGACTGACAGATCATTCAGTGGATGGATGGGTGAATGGATAAATTAAATAGATGGATGGAAGAAAGAGATAAATAGATGGATGGAAGAATGGATGGACAGACAGATCATTCAGTGGATGGATGGGTGAATGGATAAATTAAATATGTGGATGGAAGGAGATGGATGGATGGATCATGAATGGAAGAATGGATGGATAGATGAATGGATGGACAGACGGATGGACATGGTGATGGATGGATTGATGGATAAATATATGGATGGATCCCTTCTAATTAAGAAGAATAATACCCTATATACACAACTGGACAGTGTTATGAAAGAGCAAATTACAAGTGTGTACAATACAGGTCAAAGCATTTGAAAGAAATATAGAAAGACAGAAATCAAAAGAAAATTGGACACTGGTGGAGCACTTCGGTCCCTATCCTGAGACGGCCATTTTTCGGCGCTTTTTCGTTTGTTCCCACCCCGACTTTTATAGATCTATAGCCATTGTAGGCCTAGATCTAGATCTACATATAGTACATGTTAGCGTTAGGGTGGACTTGCGCTGGTCGAGGGTCTCATACATGTTAGCGTTAGGGAGGACCGTCACCCGCTCGTCTGACCTGCATGTTAGCATTAGGGTGGACTTGCGCTGGTCGAGGGTCCCAGCTGGTTAAGCCAGCGGGGTTGTTCTATTATTTGGTATTAGAATAAACAGGCGGGGTGGGAACAAACGAAAAAGCGCCCATTTTTCTTTATGGGTAGACGGAGGTGGGCAGAAGTCGGCGAGAACAATCCCGCTGGCTTAACCTGCTGGGACCCTCGACCAGCACCCACCCTAACGCTAACATGTAGGTCCGACGAGCGGGTGACGGTTCTCCCTAACGCTAACATAATTATGAGACCCTACTTCTGCCCACCTCCATCCACCTATAAAGAAAAGTGGCCGCCTCAGGATAGGAACCGTAGTGCTCCACAATGTCCCGAAAATCGAATGACAAAGATACAAATAATCGCCAACCTCAAAAAAAAAAAAATCATGAAAAATGACATTTTCAATGTCCAACATCGCTGAGGGACAAGGGTCAGGCACTAAACCCGTCTAGAGTCTTCCAGATCTTGCCCAAGGGAGCCCAGCAGACTAAACAATATTTACAAAAAAATCTCGGTAGATCTAGTCATCAAAGGAAAGATCGCTCCACTGTTTGTCGGGCAGTAATTACTTCCCTTGGGGCAAGGTTGTTCTCCCGCTCAGATAACTCTGCTGTGCTGGGTGCGAGTGCTTTCCCCTGCCAATATGTACTAATGTTTTGAAGTACATTAACCATTTTCATCGATCTTCCCTGTAATTTCGTGGACAAAAATAAAGTATTCAGAGCATTCTGTTGAACGTGTGGAGTCGGGGAAAGCAAAGCATGGATTTCGTTAAATGTGTTGTTGCCGTTGTTAGGGCTGTACTAAGTTGCCATTTTCTAGCACCTACATAAGTCTGATTTTGGAAATAAGGTCGAAACAAGATTACTCATCAGAATTTATACATAGTTGTGCTTGAAACCCTTTGCTGACCCTTTTTCGTGCTAAATATTTCCGTCTGTCCGTCAGTTCATCCATCCATCCATCCATCCATCCATCCATGGACGTAATGATCACATAGGTGAACTTACGAATAGTTGTCGTATGCCTCCTGTTCAGCGTCTTCAATGAGATAGATACGCACCGACCCCTCCACAACAGTACAGTTTGTCAGCAGCTTCAAATTGTGCAGGCTTGTCGTGATATCCATGTCACCACAGACTGGAGAGAAGACACAAAAAAATAAATAAATAAATAAATAAATAAATAAAATAAGATAAGAAATGGTGAAATAAGGTGAGATGTAATAAGATAAGATAAGACAAAAATTAACCCGTTTCTCCCCAAACAAATTCAAACACTACAGACATAACACACACCACTTTGTATATGATATGCAACACGCATACACAAGTTTTAATACTATAAGACTGTGACAGAAGCTTCTGATCATTTCGCAGTGGTTAACAGCATCACCTTTAACACTTTAAAGAGATTAAAAACTCTGTTCTTTCTACTCTGAATCATGAAGTTCACAACTGATACAAAGAGAAAAAAAAAGGGGGGGGGGGACAAATTAAAAATCCCCTGTCAGGGAAAGAAAGGAAAATGTCAGTTTACAAATACAAATGCTGAATACAACGGACAAAGGTCAGGATCTTCTGTCATCACATTCTGATATGCATGTATTACGATATAAATGTCACGAATCACATGAAAACCAAGGTCACTGAAGATGAACTGCAATAGCTTGATGCTATGGCACTCGATGAGCGTGTTGCTGGTAGTAAAAAAAAAAAAAAACGAATTTCTGCAACGCTGTGGATTAGTTCTTTGCATATAGTCTAACGTCTTATAACTGTTCTGTGGTAGTAGATTTGCGACACTAATGTGCCATAGTGATCTGACTTTTCAGACCGTATCATATTTCGAAAAGTCCCAAACAACGAGTCGTGAACGAAGTCAACAGTGCCAATGGAAAATGTGAAACGTTCGAGGAATGAATGAATGAGCGAACAGTGAATGAGTAGTGAAAGAATGATATGAATGAGCGAATGAATGAATAGTGAATGAATGAATGAACGGTGAATGAATGAATGAATGAATGAACGAGTGAATTAATGAATCAGTGAATGAATGAGCGAATGAATGAGCGGTGAATGAAAGAGAGACAGCCTTTAAACTAATGAATAACTAAACACTTGAATAAGGCAAGGGGTAAATAAAAACGGATTAAATATAATGGAACAAGGAACAGCACAATTAAGCGAATGATTGAACTGACCAATCAGTTATACTCCGCCGGGCAAAGAAGAAAAGTTAACAAATGATGGCACACAATGAAAGAAAAAAAAACGAACTTAAGTGTAAAGTAAAACCCATTAACAATGAATACGGACGGACGAAAATCCCAGTCTGACAGGTGAACAAAAGCAACATATTTCTATCAGACACCGACACAACACACAGAGAAATAGACAGACTGACAGACAGATAGGCAGAGTGACAGAGACTGACAGACAGACTGACTGATAGACAGGCAGGCTGATAGACAGGTAAAAAAAAGATATAAAGACAGAAGGACAGAAAGACCGACCGACAGACAGATAGTCAGACTGACTGACAGACAGACAGACACACTCACAAATACACATACCGTGCCGACATATACTAACAAACAAACAAAAGGAGAGAATCGTCCCCTCCCCTTATCATCACAACCACCCATCCCCCACCCCGTCCCTGTCCTATCACCACCAGACATCACACATAATTATTATGACTACGATCACCATTGTCTATGTCGGCCTGACAAACTAACAATGGGGGTGCACTGAGGCTGCAACATTATGCTTAGGTCTCAAATTCTGCTCGCGAAAACCTGGTATTTCGCACATAACACTCACAAGCTGCATGAGTCCACGACACCACGATACTTTTTATTGATTGTAAGTGTGTTCATCCTTTCATCCATGCATCCATTTATTCCTCCATCCATTTTCCTACTGAACCATCCCTCCATCCACATTCATTCATCATACATCCGGCCATCCATCTATCATCCGTGACCCATCCATCCATCCATCCATCCGTCCATCCATCCATCCATCCATCCATTTAACCTTCCATCCATCTCCATCCATCCATCCGCCCTCTCCCTCTTCTGTCACCAGATACCCCAACTGTTACTGCCCCTATCAATATCCACGTCAATATCACACGGATAAACAAACAATGAACTGCACTGACGTCTCCTGTGAACAAATGAGCAGCTAAACCCAAAGTAAATGCTGACATAATACGTCTGTGTCTTTGCACACAAAACCTGAGGATGAAAAATCCACGATATCCATTGGCAGGTCCGAAACCACGCCTTTGATTATGTTCAGCGAACAGGACGTGGCGATTTCCTCCAAGCGTGCCGTGACTTCTGTGTAAAGCCAGTAAAACGGACAATTGTAATTTTTACTACATAGCGATTATCATTTGAATTTTACCACTCATTTCAAACTCTCAGGGACTTTCCACATACTCGAGTTGCACCGACAGTTTAGACTGAAACGTAAGACCTTACGGCAGAACTGCAATGTATAAAAAAAAACAAAAAACGATGACCTGAACTAAAAAAGAATCTGACGGGTGGCCACAATATTCAGCCCCCCCCCCCTCCCCCCTTAGGTCCTCCTCTAAAAAGGAAATTTTTCAACATAAAAATAGCAAACG
>JBCAUA010026375.1:0-12487 GCA_038406235.1 Peronia verruculata
GAGATAGACAGACCAGACAGACAGACAGACCGACAGACAAACAGATCAGATAGACTGGGGGACAGGAAAATGAAGAGAGAGAGAGAGAGAGAGAGAGAGAGAGAGAGAGAGAGAGAGAGAGAGAGAGAGAGAGACTTGGGAAAAGAAAGAGAAAGAAAACAAAGTCTGAAATACAAAAAATGAACAGGTTAACATAGTAGGCTTGTTAAGTTCTGTTTCAGCGATTCAGATGCCTTGCATGGCTATCTCCTTTGCTATTTATTGGATATTTTGGGTTTTTATTTAATAATACATGTATGTCAGATGATATTAATGATAAATATGAGTTAAAAAACTGTTCATATGACAGTGGATAATTTTTCAAACAAAGTTGAAGCCATGCGCTGTAAAAAAAAAAATAAAATGTTCTATGTGGTAGTATGCGGTTTGCTGTGTGACTTGCAACCTGTCTACAATATATTCTTAAATTGCTTTAAATAACTTGGATGATCTACAGTTTTTAAAACAGGTCTGTTTACATCAAAATGGAAAGATATCACTTGTGTATTTTTCAGAGTTACCTGATCTTTTGGCTCTCCAAGTCCTCAAATGGTTTCATGTATAGATGTAGGCCATCTACAGAGAGATTTGCTGACTTGGATATGTCAGCTGATGGCAGGTCAGTACTTATGGTCAACGTTGTTCTGGGGGATGTGGAGATCACGTGAACCCATGTCAGGAGAGTGAGGGCAGGTGGTGAAGTCCCGTACAGTTTGATCCTGTGTCCTGGTGTCTCACTGATCAGGTCCACGTCATAGACTGAAGAACAAGGCATTCAATCATACAGAATGCTCAATATTTATGAATATGAATAAGTATATAGATACTTTATTTATCCATAAGGAAATACTGAGATGGCACTTAAATTTATTTTCACACCATGGTCTGAGAAATAGGGCATTCAACCAGCACGCTGACTGAAAATGTAGAATGATAAGAATTTGATTGTGATTTCTTGGATTTACAGAATCCAAAGAGCACTCTTTTTTGCATCAGCATACAGATAACAGTCATTTATGATTGCAAGATAAAGGAATAAAAATTATAATTGATCTTTATATTCCCTAACATATAAATTGAAAATCCTCTTAATGTTTTAATTTATTTTATCAACATTTCCTGAAATATCTTTGAATACTGATCAAGTTTGGTATCTGCCCATGCTCAATGGGTAAATTACACTTCTGAAATAATATGCAGAACTAAGCCAGGTGAACTAAGAATTCAAGAACCATAAGAAAAAGGACTATCGGAAATGGCTGATTCTCTGCCAACTTACACCTCTATAGCTACCAAAATCAGAACGTAATGACCAGACTAACTCCTTATCCAAAGTCAGCAGTATGCACTTAAAAAAGTGATTTCAACATTGTTCTCCATTGGGTTGTGTGAGAATGTTTTGCTGTGTTTTATATTGTTGTGTAGTATTTTGTAACGTTTTTAAAATATATATTGTACTTTACGTAATACATCCATAACAATGGTGATTGTTTTTGACCTTCACTTTTACTTTCTGTGCCGGGCACAAGGGTTGTTGAACAGGGACAATAAAGAATAAGAAAAAATCTCCTTTGACTTCTTTCCTTGAAACATACATCAAAAAAAAAAAAAAAAAATTTAGAAGAAAGGTATCACGTAAGGAAAGTGTCTACTTATAGTTAAGGTAATACTTTAAAAAATATTTTTTCGGAAGACCACCTTTGAAATGACAAAAGCAATTTGTTTCCTCTTTACCGTGGTTGTTCAACAACCCTTGTGTCTGGTGAAGGGAAGTAATAGGGTTGGTAAAAAAAATTCCCAGTCTGTATTGCTTATTCGTTATGTAATGTTGACAAGGTAAAGCTTATGTGTTTTTATATTTCATGATTTGGTCAAAACAAATTTTTGATCGAGTCTTACATTGACAGTTGTCTGCCTTTGTAGCTCCCTGGGTTGGAGTGGACATTCCAAAGGGGCATACGTCACAAGAAGTCATTCCCATCAGGGTTTGATAACTTCCCTTGGGGCAGAGGTCACAAGGCTGATCCCCAGATGAAGAGAAAGAACCTGAAGGGCAGAAATCTGGGGATGGGAAAAGCAGAGACAGAAAGAGACAAGTAAAACACATCTTTGTTGGAAAAATATTAATTCCAATGTACGAGATTTTCTGTAAACCCAGGAATAGCCAACATGATATCTCACAAATTCTGAAAACCTATCAGGTCAGAAGATTGTTTACAATCTCACAATCAATAAACATATCAGGCCATATGATTGCTGTTGTTTTTGGAAATGCTTAAAAAACAGATTTGTTTCTGTTTCAGATTTAAAACCAATTTAAAGTCATGCGATTATTATTGAAGTAGTGATGTTTGTAAGACAAACTTGTCAGTCTCACAGTCTATGAGCACATCAGATCATTGCGCCATTGTAAGACGTTTGTGAAACAACTGTTTGTCTCAGATTCTGCGGACATACCAAATTGTGTGATTGTTACTGAAGTAGTGATAAATGTAAGACAGACCTCAACCATGACTGTTGTTTTAACGTCACCTTGTGCAGATTTTGACCTGGATCTAGTGACATGACAACTGAAGACAAAGGGGGAAGGACAACAAATGTCCAGTTTTTCATACTTTCAAAATAACAGTCCATGGGTTTTAGTCCTGAGTCTTAACCATCCCACCTAACAAGGGCAACAGGAACAGCTGGTATAGACCAAACCAATGGTTTAAATCAATCATTTCACCAAACAAATAAAAACCATAGTTTTCTCTAATGTCTGAAAATGGATATACATGTACATGGTGCTTCCCCCCTGATCTTCAAACATCTCTATCAATAGATTGTGCCCAAATATGGTGTTTTGTTTTTCAGGATTCTTTCACTGAGTAGTCATTTCTCTACTTGAATGACAAGTTATTTATTTTCTTATTGGTGAAAGCTCTCTAATGACAGGCATAGTTAACATCCGTTGGACAATTTGGAAGTGTGTGCAGTCGTTCACCATTATGAATCTGCTCATTGATGACTTCATTTAGAAAATGAATGGCCCAAGAACACTCCACACACACTGTATAAGCAAGAACAATAACTGTGATCTCTGGAAAGACCTATACTCACCATGACACTGTGAAAGGGCAAAAGCCCTGTCATTTTTGGTAGATTTGTTTTCAGGACAAGGAATGCAAACATAGGCAATCTCCTGGTCTTGATATGTACCAACAGGACAGGGACTGCAAGATTGGCTGCTGGTGTTGTATATGTTACCTTCTCCACAACCGGCTGTTAGGAACGTAGAACAAAAATGGCTGCAAATGTGCGTATTTGTTGTTATTCATTCTGAATTTTTATAAGATTTGAAAATTGAAGCAATGTCATATTTCATGAGAAATGAAAAGAAACTAAAAATTAAAAAGAAAAGAAATTAAAGGTAAACTTAAACCATTTCTTTGTCAAGATGTTGGTCAATTTCATTCTGTTCGTTCATCTATGTTTGACGTTCTGTAGTATGGTTCTAACAGTTTGTCTTTTAGGAAAATATTTCAGATTTAAATGTACTGATGCTGCTTCGACGATCAGGGAAGAACAACTCTAAATGACAAAATAGATGTTTAATTTTTTAGAGCTCCTAAATGGGATGATTTTGAAGACATGAAGACAAGAGCTCCTGCATATTGGACGATTAATCCTAAAGGTTTCTGTTGAGATCACTGACATGTCAATGTTCCTAATAATGATGCTAAACATATTCAGACAAGGACAACTTAAGGCTTATGATAATGTAAGACAGGCTCTTTGCCATGTCTATGTTAGCCATGCCTGTGTCATGTGTCATTGCAAAGTATAATGAACCTGCCTTTGACCAGATCAGCCCATTGACACTTCTAGAATTTAAACCATTGACAGACACCAATTGATGGAACTGAAAACCAAATATAGTAGTCTCTGCCTAAGAACCCAGTCATCGGGAGACAAAAAAAGTGGGCTCTCAGGCGAACAGGTTCATAAGAAAATTGAAAAGTTATGCAACCTGTCTGACCACAGATTGTCTTCACTGCTATGATTAGTTGATCGTTACCATTAGTTAAAGATTTATTTATGCAGATAAGTACAGCACTCTTCCACCTATGTATGTTATAATTAGATACTGCAGTTCCTGATCTTTTTTAGTGTATAATTACATTAATACTACCCCGCACTTAAACACTGTTTGAGTTTTCACATAACGGTATCATTGTTGAAAACATGATATTGCTATGCTACCCCGCAGGTCATTACACGAGTGACTCAAATGTTTACAGACCGACTGCAATAAACTTCTGTTGACCAGCCAGGAGGCTAAACTTAATCCTCTGTATCTGCAAAGCCAAATCACAGGTGCTGTCCAACATGTTGTCAAACAAAGAAATGGTTATGGTTTAGTCAACAACGTGGCATGATTATGAAGTCATACATCAGCCATCATTTCCATTCCTTTGACAACCTGTTCTCTCCATCCCTATCCCCAATCACTGCACATCTAATGCTGCGCTTTTCTCTCAAGCGGACAGTGTGATGTGGATTTATACCATAAGTATTCATGTGCCTTCTCCACCCCTATCCCCAATTCACTGCACATCTAGTGCTGCATATTTCTCTTAAGTGGACAGAATACCATAAGTATTCGGGTAACTTGGCCCGACACTGGGCTCTTAGGCAGATTTTTGTATTTGGGAGCACCCAGAGTGGGTTCTTTGAGGGATAAATTATAGAGGAAAAATTCTGTTTCATGGCAGTGGCGGTTCTCAGATGGACTGGGCTCTTAGGTGGAGAGTTCTCAGGTGGAGAGCACTCTATTCATATCAATTTTTTACATAGCAAAGTTCCATAAACAAAAACGGCAGTGTGTAGACCTAAAATCTAGGGTTAACAATCTGGTGGTTATTTAGGACAAAATCACAAAAAAAAAAAAAATGAACTCACCACAACTCAGAGTGCTATAGTCCAGCAAAGTTCCAGGAGGGCAATCATACGAAGAAAGACTTCCATAAAAACCATCAAATGTTCCAATCTCTGGAATGTTAAAGAGGCCCTGATCTGCTTCTAACTGAAGTGCATCGCCAAGGTCTATGGCTAAATCATCATAACGCTGTACAGTGTCGCCGGCTGACCCTTGATCTGTGTAGATTCCAAGACTAATCTTCGGGGTAATCTGCCAATTGAAATGCCAGTTTAAATTCTGATTAACTCTTGACGAACATGGAGCTGTTATTGGATAGAAAATAATTTTGTCATCGAAGTCATGTTTGATGGGATTTGAGTTAAATGTGCAATGCCTCACATGTGGGCCATATATTACTCATTAAAAAAAAAATTCCAATACTCAATTTCAATAGGCAGGTAAATGGCCAAGGATTTTTTTTTCTTTTGCATTACCTTAATATATGTTCTCAGAGAAAGCATTCAATTTTTTTCTCTAAAACTGACTTTAGGCAATTTAATTGAAAAGATTTGATAGTTGTCCCACTGTTTACAATCCATTCTGAGGTTTGAGGCCTCTGACTTTTCAGAAAAAAAACCTATTACATGTTTGTCAAATTCTTCCTAAGCTTTTTAAGTCCTGTAAGTCTGGTTGCAGAACAAATAACTGAGACAGATAACAAGCTTGATTTTTGCAGCAGTGAAGAGTATCGTAAAGGCAGTGATTTTATCTATTATTACAGATAGACTATGTTAACTTTTTCCATTGCATTTAGCATGTTGAAATTAGAGAAAATCAGTGAAATAAAAAAGACTTTCTCCAATGGTTCTATGGCAACGCCACTATCTTGATGAAACTTGGTGAACTTATTGGTTGTCATATTGTCTAAAAAGTAACATATTTTTAGCTCTTCATAACAAACCAAAAGTTTCTAGAATTTTTTTTTAATATGCCAAGAAGGGAAATTTCAATTTTTTTCATTTTTTTCATCACTAAAACCCTATCTTCTCCAATAGTTATATTGATTTTATTGTGAACATCATGTTGTGAAATTTGATTAATCTGCTCCAGAAATAGCAAAGTAGATAGCAAAATAGTGACAAAACAATCGGGTTTTGAGAAAAATGTACACGTATTTAACGTGTCTTTAAGGGAAGAACTGACATGCACAGGGGTTTTTTTTTTTTGTGTGTGTGTGTGTTTGTTTGGGCTTTTAGCCTTCAAGCAGCCTTTTTTTTTTCACATATAAGTCCTCTCTCTAAGACTTCTGTCTACCTTGTTGCCTTTTTCTGGTTCTTTGTTCATATCCTTTCTCAAAATTTTCTCCCTATCCCCCATCATTATAAGGGCTCCCAAAGAGTCACTTATAGGTTTTTGAAGGCCTGTATGTGGCCTTCATATTTACCAAGAGCGTTTTTACCTTTACCATAACTCCATTCTGAGGGAGAAGAAATAAAAGAAAAATTCACTATTTATAGGACATGGAAGTTAATTTTAGAGTGCCTGGTGAAAGCTTAGACTGAAATTGTGCATAATCATGAAATTTTGCATCTGAGAGTGGTCATTTAATGTTCACCTCGGCACTGGACTCAAAATATTGTTAGGTCCTAATCAAGTATGTTGTGATGCAGCTTTGCTTGTATATAATCAAAATACCACCCATACATAGTTGGCATTGGTGGCTGAACTATCACAAACCTTCAGTTCATTAAAGACTTTGACGGGCTGGTGGGGGAAAAACAAGAATCTGGTTTGCCTGAACAAGACATCTGCCAGATACAGCATGGAAATCAGCGCTGAAAAGATAAACGTCATAACAAACAGCAGAAAGCCCACAGAGACAAAAATCACTGTCTAGGGACACAGGAACTTGAAACTGTGAATCAGTTCAAGTATCTTGGAGCAATACTCAATGAAGAGGGCTCACAGACCAAAGTCTTAGCAAGAACGACACAGACAGAAGCAGCACTGGCAAAACTGAAACAGTGTGGAGAGACAAAACCTTCAGTCTGTCAACTAAATTGAAGACACTGCATGAATTAGTCCTGTCATCTGTTTCTGTATGCATGCAAAACATGGACATTTACAGCAGAATTGCAGAGAGAAATACAAGCACTGGAGATGAGATGTCTTAGAAGAATACTCGGCACTTCATATGGAACATATCACGAATGAAGCAGTGCATGCAACCATCATCGAGCACATGAAATATTTCAAAGAGCTGCTAACCACCATCAAGGAAAGAAAAATTCAATGGTATGGCTATGTGACAAGAGCCAGTAGCCTATCAAAGACCATCCTCCAAGGGACAGTTCAGGTGGAAGAAGAAGAGGCAGGAAAGAAAGAAATAGGCGGACAACATTGCCAAGTGGATAGGGAAGAGGTCTGCCGTGATCCATGCCCTTGCCCATGACCATCAGAGGTAGAGTCAGCTGGTGCAGCGTTTGGCAAAAAGGGTTAAGGGATTCATGAATTATGAATCAAATAGTGATGATCTACCACTACATGTAGCAACCATAAAAAATCCTGATTGGTAGTATGCCGAACTATCCATTGAATGACCATTAATCAAAAACACTTTACTAGACATATCCACTTTTTAATAAGATACCGTTTTTATATTCAGAAAAGGCAGGGCTTTTAAGAGAAAACAAAAACCGAAAATTACATTTTTTAGCAAAAGCGTATTTCAGGACACACACGCCTAAGGTACAGTTGGCATGACTGTTAATAGAGGAGAGAGTTCAATGCTTTCCCACCTGTACACTAAACTGGGCAGAACTTCCTGCACTTCTCTTTCGTCTCCTAACTGACGAATAACAAGTCACTTCCACATCAGAATTGGTAAGTGTACAACTGATCCCTTTGGAAGTACAGTATTGCTGCCATGCTGACGAGCCAAGCAGAGTTGTGAGGAATTTTTGTTTGATATCATTGCTGTTAGGACTGCAAGATCCACTGCTATAGTAGAAATCGGGCTTTGTTATGGGCTGATTCGGACGGCGCCGTGCTACAAAAACAACAGCAAAAAAAAAAAGCATGAAATTATGGTTCCTTAATATTTCTCATGTCAAAGGGCTTTTCAGTCAGATACCAGATAAAAGTTGTCATACTATAACTCAAAGTCAAAGATGTACATGTAATTTGCTACAGGATTACTACAATATTATTGATAGAGTTACGAACTTTTCGTCACTGCATATGTTGTCTGAGCTGCTATGCATGGCTATAAAAAGAATATGGGAAGTAGCTGAGTTTTACCATTTTTCCTCTAGTGAGATTCTGAGGTAGTATCATTATCATTTTTGGGTATAAAAGCTTTATTTCTTTGTATCTTTCCTTTTTTTTTTAATAAACAGATAAATCCAAAAGAAACATCTGTTCACTCATGATTATTTTGTGCTCAAGTAAAGCTCTACTGTCTCCTTCAATATGTGAGAATTAGCTGCAAAGGGGAGCTTACTTAATTAAGTACCCACAGAGGGAAATTACTGAGCTAAGTTACTTCCCTTTGGCAAGTTCAAGAGTTATAAGACAAGCCTTGTAAGGAAAGAAAAACGAATATTATTGTGTTCCTGTTATTTGAAACTGCTAAGCAAAGAATTATGAATACTTAACAAATTGAACAAAAACAAAATATGTTCACTAAAAATTGAACTTTCCAGAATTTTCCATTACCTATGTTTCAAGTAACAAACAAAAATATCTTGTTTTTTTTTTGTTGTTGTTTTTGTTTGTTTGTTTGTTTGTTGTTGTTTTTTTTACCATGTTACAAAATTTCACACTCTGATCACCTGCTGCATGAGCAGGCATTATAAAACAAATTTTCATGTATGTAATTTTTTGTAGAACATGTATATGTAGGTTAATTGGAAATGAGTCTTTTTTGTTTTTGTGAAATAAAAATAAATTACAAAATTTAAAAAAAATAAATAAATATAGGCTTCAATGTGGTGATAGTCACATTCAAGATCACCTCCCATAAAATGGTCACTAAAAATCCAATTTCTTAAATGAGGATATTTTTGTCATCTAATTCAACAGATCTGTTTTGAACAAGCAATGGCAGGAAATCCCCGTCTAATTTTGGGAGGGGGGTACAAACATTTCAAACTGTTCACTGCCATTGACATGGCAAAAACAACAAAAATTCATGGGACCAGTGACTAGTTGTCGGATCTTGTGATGGAGTGGTAACAAACACCAGTCAGTGTTCTATTTTAGCAGGGAGGTACAAACACTCTGCTGGGGATTTCCAGTTTTTTTGTCTAGTTCAGTTTGAACTATTCACCTACTTGTGCAACATTTCTACCGTCCCCCCATTTGTTGTTGTTGTTTATGTTATTTGAACAGATCCCGATGACTCATGATTCATGATTTTCATTGCCCAGAAATTACCGTAACATGATCGAGATAAAAGTGAAACAGTAGGACTCCACTGATACAAAGGCTTAGAGCAAGTATACAGGTCCTTTGTTGAGGCAGCACGCATATATTTGTCATCGCAGAGGACAGAGCACATCTCTCCTGAGCTACCCAACAGATTGCAGGCAAGAGCTCCATTACGTGGTGTGGTCAGCTTTGGACAGGAGGCGGCTGGAATAGACATGGGTCAAATGGATGAATAGATGGGTGGATTAATGGATGGATGATGTGGCAGATGATCAGAGTGTGAAAGTTTGTAGCATTGTAAAAAAAAAAAATAAAACAACAACAACAACAAACAAACAAACAAACAAAAACAAAAACAAAAAACAAAACAAAACAAAAACAAATGGAGAGATATATATACATAAATAGATAGAAGGATGGATAAACATAACATCAAATCAGCAGTGATAACAATTAGTCATTATATACTGTGTTGATAAAACAGCAAAGAGTTTTCACTCAGACTTTTATTCATCAGAATAACAAATGTATAGATCTTTAGAGATCCAAGATTCTAACACATTTTCATTTCAAAGTAAATGTAATCAATATCCACATCTCTCTATTATTTAGAATTTAAAATTTGAGAACAAGAAATACTTACATTTATAAATTGCTCAAATTTTGATCCTTCAGAATAAAAAATGTCAACTATTTAGAGGGCCTATAATTTTGACACCCCAACATAACAAATGAATAAACAATATGTATCTGTAATATAATGCTTAAATGTTGACACTTTGTATGAAAAATAACTTAACATTTAGAAAGCTTAGATTATGATATTTCAGGACAAATAAAATCTTTAAATCTTCTAGACATTGTAGATAAAAGTTGTAGATCAACTCCATAAATAGCTTAGATTTTTATTCTTTAGAACAAAAACTATCTAGATTGTCACACCTCGGAATAAAAAAAAAAAAAGAAGCTAAATCTTTAGAGAAGCTAGATTTTGACACTTTAGAGCAACAATTATCTGGATGTATACACTGAGTAGATTTTGATATCAGAGAATAAAACAATTGTAGAAGCCTTTAGATGCTAATATTTCAGAGGAATAGATATCTACATCTATACAGTGCTTTGATACTTCTATACTCTGACATTTCGTGAGCTCAGTTCTCTATTGCTCTATCTCCATTTTTTGCATTCTGAGAGAACTGATATTTTATGTTTAGCAACTGTTTTTGCAAAAAGGAGATAGGACAAAATGATTTTCAAAATCTATATGTTTGGACAAGTGATCGGTGAAATAATTACATTATATGGTAGATTTACCATCCCTCTTTCATATGACACAATATTTCTCCAAATAGCCCAACATGAGCATGGAGCAACAAAGAACTCAGCTCCCAATTTGCATCCATACAATGTTTCTTTTTATTTGTTCTTGTTGTCTTTTTATTCCTAAGATTAACGAAGACCTACTTGTACATGTAGGAGGAACATTGCTGTGTGTGTTCCAGATAAACTTGGGTCCTCCTCCCCCTGTTGCTGTGTTGCTTTCACAGGTGATGACTTGAGGTCCAGTGACTGGATTTCCATTCTTACAGTTTAGATTACATGACTCGCCCTGATAATAACCATTTGGACAGTCGTACACCAGGTCAGTGGAACCCAGGTTAGGCTTGGGACACTCTGACCCTGTGAATCCGCAGAAGTCTCATATAACTCACTTTATAATCATTTGAGATGCGAAACAATGAAATCAGGCGCTCGCCAAATTTTGAACAAATGGAGTTATTGGTATCATTGTAAAGATTATTTATTTTCCTTTAAGTATGCGAACAAATTATTGTTCTACATTAAATAGAACTTGAGAAATTAGCACTTGAGGATGATTGGGGGGGGGAAGGGAGGGGGAGGGGGGTTGACCTGTTGCTGCAGCTAAATTTATTGAGAAAATCAATTTTGCAAATCTTTATTAGTCATTGTTAGAACATGCCACTAAATTACAATTTTGGGGCTTTTACTTGATCCAATTCTGTGAACTGAACACTGAAATTCATTTTTAGATTGATATAGAAGAGTTTGGTGAAGGAAAAAAAAATACATTAAAAATTTATTCACTGTTAAAAAACATGTGATTTCTCAGGTCAGATCAGTTTGATGAATGCCAGATTTCATCGTGTCGCGTCTCATTTGAAATATTCCACTTCACTAATGGTAAGTGTCACAAAAATTGATTCCTGCCGTCAGCCATATATTTAAGAAGTTGAAGCAAAGTTTATTGAGATGCTTTGTTTGGATGCTGCTAGTGATATTTTTAATCTATATGCATGTACATATGTATTTGTCTTTCAAGTGTCTTGCCAACTGTGAATAGAATTTGCTTTCGATGACAAATAAAGTTGATTTATCGATATCTTCTTACTTCAGTTTATCTTATATAACTGCGGTTTTCAGACCTTTGCATGAAGTAAGTTAGCTGGTGACAAATTCAATCTACTTCTAAACATTTCATTCTCCTCATGTATGCCTGACATTAAAATGGAGGGAGAAGGGAGGGGAGGTGGGTCAAGGGGGCCTTTTTTAAATGTTCACATGAGGTAGGATAACTCAGTTCAGCATGGTTGAATTTGAGGAAAGCAATGAAAAAACATAATGACAAAACTAATCTTGTTACCATGTCTACACCACCAAGTTGGCCCCAGGGCATATTAAGAGCATATGGTTAAATGATGATTTTTCAGTCTAAGATCTCCTCCTACATCTTTCATTTCAAATTCTTTGAAACTTTACAGACATAATTTTTGTTTCAAGACTAAATTTTAATACAGGCCTTTTCTTGATAGGTGTTAATATTTTTTTCAAATTCTTTATAAGCCTAATAAAACAAATTTTTTATGATTTTTTGATAAACAAATCTAATTTTCTAAGAAACCATGTAAAATATTCAAGAAAGCCTCAAAAGTTTCTATCAATATAAAAGGAAACTATGTGCCAATTTTCTCAGAGGAGGTCCAACATTTGAAATGAACAAACTGAAAATTTGCAAATGTTCTCTGAGTAAAAAAAAAAAAAAAATGTCTTAAAGTTTATGAAAAGTATCTGAATATTCCTGCCCAATATGCA
>JBCAUA010026386.1:0-12486 GCA_038406235.1 Peronia verruculata
CCCCCCCGGTAAGACGGATTAAACCTTAATGTTCTTATCAAGAAACTTATTATCATCTGCTTACAAGTATCCATACGGCCTTCTTGAGAGGTCGTTCAAGCAATTTCTCTCTCTTTTACGCCAGTGAACATAATGCCAAATACTAAGTTTTCATCCTTCATCGTTTGCATAAATACACACAAACTCGTACACCTGCTACAGTTTTAGCACTGTAATTATCTTGCATCTAGAAGAACTCCTTTCCTGCCGGATCTTCAGGTCAATATTTACCCCTCAGAACAAATATTTAGATACATCCTATGAATAATGAAACCGTTCAATGGGTGGCCCTTGTATACAACGAGGAATTGGGTCCTGAATTACTACTTTGCTTAGATATCAATCGGTCTAGTAGGTAATTTAAAAAAGGTCGCTTTATTTGCAGCCCTCATGTTCAGAAACCATTGTTTCAGAAGGTCACTTGCATTTGGAAACGCCAGAAGAATGAGAAGTTACATTATACAGCAAAAGTCTGGGCTTCGATATCTAAATGGGGCTCCGTTACAAAGCTGCAGTGGGAAGAGCTGAGTGAGTAAGTGAGTGAGTGAATAAATGAGTGAGTTAGTGAAAAGTGAGTGAATTTATTACCAAATGAATAAATAAAATGGCAGAACAAAATGGTGAATGAATGTGTGAATGAATGAAGGAAGCAAGGAAGGCATGAAGGAATGAATGAAAAAGTAATTAAATATATAATATAATTGTTATGACAGATGGTGTCTTGGATAATCTTAGTCTAAGTCTATAAAGACTTTTTATCTCATTTTGTATTGCTCACTCCATTTTTAAAAAAAAATCAATCTAGTCTTTTAGCATTCATTACAAATAATTATGTTCAACGTGAAACGAAATGGAAGCATGACGTAACAAACACCACAAAGAGATTTTTGGAAGAAAAAAAAGCGTGTAGTACTATGTGACCATTATTCTACAGATCTTTATATAGGAATGGTTGTTCATCTGAATAATGAAAATATTTGGTAATGAATATTGTACTGAACTTTAAAAAAAACAAAGTATAACAAGACAATAACATAAATTCAAGTAAGGTATTAATCTGCCCCCAAAGAACCCATGAAAGTTCAACATTCTCTTGATACCAATGTTATGTTTCATCTTAATGGTAGCATGACATACAATTCAAGGGGCGTGGGAGTCGAGAAAGCAGTCAAATCTATATAATTATGTAACACGTATAAACTGTCATAATATATATATATATGTATATATTTTAAGTAGACTGTGGCATGAAAGGCTTCTTTGATTGGATTTTATAAGTGCTTTGTTCAATGCCGTGATCCGTTGGATACATCTGGTAAACTTAGAGTTTTGCGGCTTAGGAATGACCGGGAAAAAACGACCACATCAGAAATTCAGGTCTTGAGAGACCATGCGGATCTGGCAAACTGCGTTTGGGGAGCTTGACGACGAGTCTACCGGGAGGGCATGATTACGTCTCGATGGCTCCAATGCCAATCCACTACCTTGCTAAAGAAACAGTTTTGCAGACGCCGATGAATGCATACACACAAATGTGTTCAGAGTGTGTATACGAGGCTTCAAGTGTTAATATAAAATTTCAAGTTTCAATTCGGAATGAGAGAGACAGACAAAGGAAACAGATAGACAGACAGAAGAAAAGAGCGAGAGAGAGAGAGAGAGAGAGAGAAAATGAGGCATAATGAATTTGGTGTAATCTCATTAACAAAATCAACAAACGTTTCCGAAATATGTCGAAGATAAACCGAGGAACTCCTGATTGTTAATTCTAGTAAGACAATATTAAATTATTTTTAAGAAATTGTCGAGCTCTGTTCTCATCGATTCTGAACACTCTATGTCATTCCCGAGGGCAATGGATCATAAGATATACATAGAGGCAAATCTTTTGTATGACAGAGATTTGTTCCAGAGAACGCTTAACTATGAATCTTGTTTTCCCAAACAAAAGTTTTGCCAGAGCACTACCTAGTAGTTGAATGGCGGTAATTACACCGCTGTCCACTTTGTCACAAGTACATCCCACTGAGAAGCCGCTTGACATAGTCAAAAATACGTAGAAAAATACTTCATTCCATTCATACTGGTTTGGAGTGTCATGTCTTTGCTCATAAATGAAGACTTTTTGGCAGGCTTTCTATCTCCTTTACATGAGACAGATGTCATAGAATCTAGATACCTGTATGCTAATCCCATTATCTTGAGTATATAGCATCATGAAAGTGACACGTTTAATAAAATTTTATCTTTTCTTGTTTTTATGTTCATGGCCATACACCATTCAGGATTTATTAAATCTACAAGTATCATGTTCCTGCTCACATATGCGACATTCTGGCGGCATTGAATATTCCCACAATGTAAGGATTTAACTGAGACACATCACGAAAAACGTTCCTTTGGCTTTTTGACAAATCCCGAGTCGTTACTAGAAAATGGAAACTGCTATTCCATCTCCAACAGCTCTGATCAGAGGCTAATGTTATTCATAGTGGCTTCAAGAAATCATTGAAATACAATGTCTTTAGAGACAATCGATGCTTGCACTGAAACATGCAGATTTTTATACATCATTCATCCGGGTTGGGAATACTCCTGGTATAAAACATAATATAGTTCACAGGTATCACGAATCACAGAGACCGTATTTTCCAACAGTACATGTAAAACAATACAGCAGGCCTGCAATCTTTTTTCAAGCAGAGCGTCTGACTTATTGTTTTTTACTTTATAATGTTGTATCAAGCCAGTTCATGCGATTCTGTTTATAGTAAAGAGAAATGAAAAATAGTTTCCTGGAGATATGTGCCTGTTATTCCATTGCTCCTCTCTATAATTATATTGATCTTACTTTAGTTTTGATCTTATGACTAGTGATAACTTCCAAAGACAATGGCTATAGTGGTCGGTTGAGAAACTGCTTCTCCGTATTTCTTTTATACCTTGGTGTTGAAGTGAAGACTCGGGAAGGAATTGATTAGACACTGATATGTTTACAACACGCGTGCTCCTTATGTCCTCTGGTTGCCATTCCTGTAGGCTGCAGTGCCCTTTCCGTTACAGTCTATGTGAAGGATAAGACCCTGGGCGGCAGCTTCTGTGTAATCTGTGTTGATATCATCATATTCATCGTCAATATAGGCGGCAGCAATGCTGTCTGCAGTGTTATCCTGATCCAAATCCACGCTTTCCTTATCCGGGCTAATTAGTGACATAATATTGTGATCTATGTGATCTTTCAGGAAATCAGTAGCAGTAGTGGGTGGGTCTTTCTTGATGCTGTGATTATTACAGCAAGAAGGCGTTGCACTGCTGGGATATGCTTTACCCTTGGTCTTTCCCTTTCCGCTCAACAGTGTGGTCTCCGCGTCCGAAAGCCTGGACCTACGGCACAGCAGGAAGAGACAACTGAACCTGGCTTTCACTTCCTCGCGAAAATGTTCGTTCAGCCAGCAGTAGACAAAAGGGTTGTAGCAAGTACTGCTGATGGCTACCCAGTGACAGGCGAAAAAAGCCAAGGTGTTGTACTGGAACATCTCAGGCTGAGGGTGTAGGTCGGTAAGCAAATGGTACATGTTGAGCGGTAGCCAGCAAATGGCAAATACAATAACCACAGCTATGAGCAGCTTGATGCTCTTTCTCTTTGCCCGAGCTTGTGACAGTTGTTGGTTTGCTGTGACTGCCCCAACATGAGTGCGAGCCCAAAGACTCTGCACTATTCTTCCATAGGCGATAGCGATCAGAGTAAAGGGTACACAGTATTGAAGAATAAATGTGGTGACAGTCAAGAACTTTTCAAAGTCAGACCAAGGTTTAGGTCCAATGAATCGGCAGCGTCGAAACTCTTTCGTCACCAGAAACTGCACTTTGAGCACCCGCATGTACAAACCATAGGGTAAAGCTAGGCAAATAGCGACAATCCAGATCAATACGAGAACGCTTATAGCAAATTTCCTGGTCATACGTCTAGAGAGAGGTTTCAGGACGACTCTATGTCGGTCCAGAGCGATGGATGTTAGAGTGTAAGTAGAAACATAGCAGGTGAGGACAAGTGAGTAGTTGGCTAGATGACAGGGCACTTCCCCGAAGGGCCAGTCCACCAAAAGATTGCGGGCAATGTTGAAAGGCACGTTGACGAAAGTTACCAAAAGGTCACTAACGGCTAGATTTGCAATGAAGAAATTGGTTGCCGTGTGGAGTCGCTTATTTTTGAAGATGACATAACAGACCAGGGAGTTGCCAAAGACGGAGATGACGCAAAGAATGCCATAGGCCACAAGGAGAACGATCGTGGCCTGAATGGGCAAAACTTTGTCCCTCTGTGATCCAATGTGGGCTAAACTACCATTAAGAGCATTGTTGAGTAAGGGCCAGATAAACTGCTCATCAGAAAAATCTGGTAGATCTGCGGAGAGATAAAAAAAAGTTAAGACACATTATCAAAACATTAATGGTAATAACTCAGTGCATGACTATTGTCAAGTCTCTTACTATCATCACATCATTTTTCATTCTTTGCTTATTTATTTCACTCAGTCTTTTGCTGTTTCATTCAAGGTATTATTATACTTCTCGTGACTTCTTCAAGACTTCTTCAATTCTATTTAGAATTTTGCCAGATAAAAGTTGAATTTAATAACCTGTAATATTTGTTAAGCATTCATACTATTTTATTGTAAAAGAAATGTTATTCAGGATGTTCTTTATATGGCAAACATTTTAAAAAAATAAAATTCGGTGATTGGTTGGTACCCAAAGCTTGTATTTTAATTGTTGTCGAATTTATTCCAAGGACATAGAAATGCCAGTATATTTATGTTCATAGTCATTATAAGGGAATTAGAGAATCATATAATTGGCTATTTCAACAAGGCCCTGATTAGTGTGTCTCTGCCATGCACGTTTATTATTGTGAAGAACTGAAATGTTCTGCTCATGTTCTGGGATCTTGATGCGGTTTGCTGTTGATTTGTTTGTTATTCTTGCTCGTGTTTCCTGAACACAAAGGTGTTAACTGAAAGCATTCAGGGTGTCAGGCTGGAGCTTTTGGTGCCGAACACTAAGTTTGTCAGACCAAAAACAAGCACCCTACTTATAGCTATCAATCTGGTCACTGTAAGACATCAAAAAAGCGGCATGTCTATTAGTGATGTATCTACACCTTGGATATCCTCGGTGTAAAACAATGAGTTCGAACACTTGGCAGTGAGTATTCTGTGATCAATTATTAACCTAGCGGAAGACACCCACCGACTATCTTAATGGAATGTGGTGAGAAACAGTTCCTTTTTTCCTTTTTCTGTCCTCAGCTAAGGAGAGAACGTGTCTCAGTGTCCACTCAAGCGATGCATTGGTCGCCAGCTGCTATTAAGGTGAGAATTTTGGGTGTGTGAGTGCGTTTCATCTCAATGCATCATGTTGTTTACTGTGTTTGTGTTGGTTGGCTGTCACGTGACCAAAGATCCCAAGATGTAGATCTTAGGAGTTTTGGCTTTTAAGATGTATCTATAGGGATTTAGGCAAGAATAGATTATTTACTATTTTAAATGTAGTGCTGAATCCAGTAATTCCATAACAGTAGCGAATAGATCTGGGGTCTGAAGAAATGTGTTTTAATTATGGATAACGCATGACTTTAAAAAATAAAACATAAAATAAAATTTAACAAGTAAAACTCGTGCGAATACATGCCTCTAACAAGTCTGTTCAGTGCAAACAACTTTACAAAAGACCGAGTAATTTCTGTAAAGATCTATAGTAGAGCTGTGCAAAACATCTGCAACGAGTATTTGCTAACACCATTTGTGGGTGTGAGTAAATGTCTGCTTTTTTTTTTTTTTTTTGTAAGTTTCATATCTTATTTCTGTATGATTTCACGCCCGTATGCCGTGTCGACACCATCAATAATGGGGTATTGAGTCTTCAAAGCACCCTAACACTATAGAATTTACTTCACAAATCAAACCAAGAGAGTTTAACTTATGAATTTACAAGTTCTCCGATATTGATTTATAAAGAATTCTCTTTCATAGGCAATTCTCTATTCTTTGACAGCCTGAAACAAAGTGATTAGCTGGTCTTTATAGAGACAAAAGTGACAGTCTTTAATTTATGTATACCTAGGACAAGTTTTGATCAAGAAAATTGCCCTTCCTTATAATATACTTGGACGCTTTTATATTTATGTATTATCTTATTCCGTGTTCTACTCTCGGGCAGCTGAGATCCCAAGACAGGACATTTCTTTCAAAAACACAGGAATGAATAATGTTGTTGTTGTTGTTGTTGTTTTTTTTTTTTTCAGATCAATTCATCCATTTAATTCAAATACAATTTAGCCTCGATCATGTAACAGAACTGAAAATACTCAGGCCCCATAAAGAAACAGTTTTATTTTCAGCCAGTAGTCAAAATACTCTAGGGATTCAGTCTTGCGTCCATTTATCGCTTTAACTTTCTGATCTCTATGTTTTCGAGGAGTGATAAGCCGAACACCATTCCCTGATGTTCACTACATTCCCTTGACTACAGATTTAGAGCCTCTAGAATTTAGAGAGATGGTTTAAACTCTTACATCTGGCAAGGGAATCGATTGTCCGACAAAAACAATGTTTCAATATCTCTATGAATGTTTTGCTTCATAAGCCAGAAAAAGGGATTGTATTAACTCTAAGGAAGAAAAATTAAAAGAGCTTGCAAAACCCTGACGGTCAATGGGTTAAGATTATGCGCTCTTTGTCATTAGTGCTTACTTTCTACCTTTATGTTTGTTCCTGACAATATCCCTGTCCGTTCGTTATATTTTTATTGTTTTCTTCTTCTTCTTCTTCTCGTTAGCCTTTAACTCTGTCTTGGGTCATCAATGTCCCTTTTGGGCATTTTTTGATGCCAAAGTTTAGTTACATTCCTACATCCTAGCTTATAAGTATCTCAAAGAAAGTTTTTTTTTTTTTTTTTTGTAGTAATATGGCTTACTTTTGGCATTTTTGTAAGCATTTTGCAGTATTTTACGTCATAGCGTAAAAGTATTTTACAGCAAGAAATATCCGTAGTTTTACGACCTAACTGTGGCATTTTTGCTGCTACCATGTTGCGCTATTTTATATGAACATTTTTTATCATGTACCAGTCCTCTCTGTGCGTCACGGTTTTGCGTTGGAACACTATAGCTTCCATCCACAGACTGTGCTTCCATCTATTCAATCGTGCAACATCTGTAAACTCTGAAAAGTCGACGCCGAAAGTGCTAACCGAGACTTGGTATGATAACTGGCCATAAGATCACATGGTTAGAATCTACAGTTGATCAATAATTCTCGCACTGTGGGCAGGTGCTGGTTATGCTTGCTAAATTACGGTTAACATCATGCCGGCAAAGACAGTTTCCAGTTCAATTTTATCTGATTAGCACTGCATGTCGGAACTAAAGGGGTGTCAATGTTCCTACGACGATGTCTAGGCTGTGGGAATCACCAACGCGTGGTTTTATAAATTCGTCCCCCCAGGTTGGCCAAGATTGTAACAGTTTCTAGGCAACAAAAAAAAAAAAAAAACGAGTCACTGAGCATTTCTAAAGATTCTTAAACATCTGTTTCTGTAGCCCATTTCCTTTACCCCTCTGTAAACATTTATGAGGCCGATCCGGTTATTTTAAATTAAGTATCAAAGTGACGTACAAGACAGAGTATTTCTGGCTTTACTGACCACTTCGTAGAGCCAAGATGCAAGTCTGATGATTAATCCGGAGATGCGTCCATAGTGTCTCTGTATTTGTCAGTGTATCATGACTGTTTGACTAAATTATGAATCCATGGTTCAAGAGACAACTCGCGGGTTCACACTGTTATCGTATCAACAATTTTATCTGCATTACGTTAGATATAAGAGTGGCCTTACTGGCAGAGAAGTCTTACAGCTCTGAAGAATGAAATATTTTATATTAGTCTGTAAAGGCCCAAACTACAACAATACTCTTCTTCAAGGTTTTGGCTGTGCTCTTATTTTCTTTTTGCAGAGAGGATGAGCAAGACATAAAATTACTTATACGTCTACGGATTTGAGAAAAGCTTGCAATGCTAGGATTGCAAACATTTTGTGGCCTTAGGAGTGACCAGACTGGGACCTTGTTACAAATATTGTCGAAGGCTCCTGGCGGGTGGTCGTAGGAGAATGCGATGTGCGAAACGGTGTAACTGGTACTAACGTCGTGGTGGTCCAGCTTATGAAATAGATCATCAAATACCTCTGGAACTAAAGAAATATAGTAATCGCTAAAACTGTTGTTGAATTGTTTTAGGATCTATGATAGATTGTTTCAGTGACGTATACTTAGTTTGTTTTCCTCTTTTTTAATTTCTTTATTTCGTTTTAATGGCCCTTCCGATCGCCAAGATTTGATCAATGCTCAAAAGAAACATTTGCTAGAATCCCCTTCTTGCATTCCTCATCACATCATTAAGGAGGATGATATTCCATGCAATAACATTTGATATAATTTAGTGTAACAAAAAGTATTAGTTATAGATTTGTCGCCTTTATTTAGAAACTTGCAAATTATCAACTTTGTTTTTAGCCACCGTTTAACACAAAATCTCAACCTATACCGCATTAGTACGTTTGACGAAAAGATTGAGGTAATGTTGTGTTTCTTATTTGGTTTTTCAAATCTTTTTGCTGATGTTGCTGTTTGCAAAGTCCCGCAATTTATGGCGCCAATTGTTTTATAGTTTGAAGAAAGACAAATGCTACCTACACGGGAAATGGACTAAAAAAAAGTGTTTCCGCTATGACAGAATTGTTCAGAAAGCCATGCAAAGTTATCTTGGGCGATAAGCGTTGTTGAATCTTTATGAAGGGACTCTTACAATAACATCCCTAACATATTGCCAATACTTTGAAATACCATAATTTGCAAGCAGAGTGTCAACAAAGTTACATCTTCTTCTCTCATTCTCATGTACATCACTTAATCTACAGCGTCTATTAGCTTTATTTTGCACCTTCCAAAAGTAAGCAGTTGTCAAAAGTATCGATTCAGCACTGATAACACTTTCGGCAGTTAAATAACTCTTCAATGGAGCAACGAGTTTAGCAAACACGCTCTCATTCCTAATTCATAATATATAAACATGATCAACAAATGCCCATTCCTGGGAATAAATAACTCCTTACTGCTCGGGGAACATCTCAAATACGCTTCGGTTAATCTAAAACGTTTGGCAGCAAAATAAGGGACGCATAATCTTGCATCCTGCCTCCCCTACTTTCCAAAGTTAAACAGAGATTATTTAGCGCTTCTCCTGGGAATAATATGAAATATCGTCAAAAGGTCGTTAGAATCGTGAAGACATTTATATTTTCAACTCTTTTTAGATCTCATGGATAACAAGTATCTCTGTTTTTATAATGCAGTTTCCGCTATGCTTGGGCATGGCAAATATGAAATGAATATCACCTCTCACTGCGTTGGTAAATATGGGATCGGGGCAAAAACTGAATTCCACTCAAGAGAGGAAGAGATGCCATGGTATGAGGGAAGAACAGTAACTGCCAATAATCAATAAGTTCAAATGGCTATTAGCAGATGGAGTGTCCAGTGGTGGCCAACAGGAGCATGTGGCCAGTGCGAGGATTTGTGTACTGTGCTTGTGTACTGTTCACTAAAGGGATCTTTCGGCATGATATAACCAGTGCTGAAATTCGATATATTCCTAATAGCATCTCTAGAAACATCCAGTTATATAGGGAGAAACAGGACTTAAATGGAAATAGACACACAAATGCATAGGCTTATAGACAGACAGACAAACAGACAGACAGACGAACAGACAGATGGGCAGACAGAAAGATAGACACACAGGCAGACAGAGAGAGATCGAGAAAAAAGGTATATGCCTGTGTTTGAAATATGTGTGTGTGTGTGTGTCTGCGTGTGAGGTAAGTAACTGAGAGCGGGCTTCATAATCCCTTAAGCCCACATGAGTAGCTGATGTCGATACAAAGTCAAAATGAAACTCAGTTTCAGCACTTTTCCATAGCACAGTCCACCATCCGACAGTCGGTCGCAGATCAGCGGATATACGTCAGCATGGTGTGCTCCAACTAGGCAACCATTGACAGTACTGTATGAATATTCATGTTAGCCCGGAAAGATCGTTCAAAAAGCCTCCAAACTAAGAGCCGTAAGAAGACAAATGGGTCTGCCGAGTGGACAGGAAAGGAAATGAGCTAAGCCTAACAGAACGGCACAGTGCGTGATCTCGTTGAGACAGATACCGAACTCAAATGAGTCATAATATGCACTGCAATCCCGAGGGTGTTAGATTCACAGTAACAGTCATAATACAGCAAATGTCCTCAAGAAAACTGACGTACCGTGATCAGATCTGTGTGTCATGACACAGTATCATGCACGTTCGAAATGTTCGTCCTCTCAATTTTATAAGCACTTATAAGAACGGATTTATTATAGCAGCGTATGCTGTAGTCGACTATCAAGCATCGGCCTCCCTAAAGAACTGAGATTCCTGAGAAAGGGGAGGAGAAACAGAAAAAAGGGGAGAAGCCGGGGGATGGGGGGGGGGTACTGCTATCTGGCCATGATGGGACAAAAACAGAGGAAACAGCATAATGCCTGCAGAACATATCAATCACTTCTTCTCAAGGTTCTTCAGCAGCTTTAGGTAGTTTGATAAGAGTTTAACCAAATTACCCGGATATCACTATGTTTGCTCGTTTTTCTTTCTTTTGCCATAATATTATTAATATTCAAGCCAATGTTTTATGGACTTAAAGATTTGCTTTTATATTAATGAAAAAAAAGTAGTTCTATGCATTGTCAAGGATTTCTTACTTTCTTGGTAAGTCATCTTTATTTCGCCAACATGACTGGAGCATTAACATAAGCGTGTTAGTTAGTGCGATATCTTAACTCAGAAAGAAGGAAACTTATTCTAACTCATAAGCAGGAAACGAAAACATCTTTAACAGAGTCATTACATGGCAACATATACTAAATTATTGGGATTATCTAAAATTGCATCATTTTGTTTATACTAGTTAGAGACTGGGCATCTACACTGTACTGATGTATATATCAATAACTGATCGTCTCAGAACTTTCAAAAAAGCGGGCTATGATCTAAAAAACTCTAATTGTAAAAAAAAAAAAAAGAAGAAGACATCAAAATAACCATTATTTCTACAGATGCAAAGGCTAAGTCTGATTTTATGAATTGAGTTAGGACAAAGAGTCTTGCCCTTAATCTTCTTTAAAAACTCCAAATAAACAATTCTTCATGTTTGTGAGAGATTGCTCAAAGGGAAAATGGTAATCGAACTGTCACTCAGAGGAACTTCAGTTTCTTATACTAAATTGAAATATTTGGATTCCAACTCGTCATGAAAGCATGAAGTTCAGAGATTAAGAGAAAAAGAACAGAAAGAAAGAAGGAAACATTTGCTGATGGCGTCGTCTTGACCATGGCTTGTAAGCTATATCTATGTTGCGAAAAAATACGTTAATTTAAAAAATATCGATGCCTCTTTAACCCATTGTGTGAATTGCTCCAAAACACTGAAATGATAAACATTTTGATTTATAGGCGTACTTGAACACCTTATATTATTATAACGATCAATGTGGAGTATTTAAATTACTTTTCATTGTTACAGTTTACTATAGAACTTCAGCTTTGATCATGATCTCATTTTGCATTAAACATTATCGCAGATTCTAAATGGTCAAAACATCAAGTCTCACAAATCTCCCCTACTAATAATAATATCTCGTTTTCATAGTAATCAATAATACTGAGTATGTTAGACTAGAAATCCTGGTTCTAATCTCCCAAATCTTTGCATCATTTTGAGACAATGTGTAACTTCATTGCAGGTTGTTTTTGTCTCATATTTTAGATCCTGATCTTTGTTATCCTGATTTTCATCCACGATTTTACTAATTTCTTCCTCTTACTTGTGACCCTGCCTATATCTCTGTCTTTTAGGTTACCCTATTCTTCAAGATTATATACTTATGAGAGTTGGAATAAAGATTCCTACTAAAGCATGGCAGCTTGAACAGGAAGGTTAACGGGCGAAGATTTTCCTACCTCGAATTGCCATTTCTGAGATACATGTATTTTAATTGTCTGTCCTCTGGGCGTCGATTTTAATATCGTCTGAGGGTCTTAACTTATCTCATTCACTTAGCAAATGGATGAAAGTTCCCAATGTTCCCAATCTATTATTTTTGTGCATCCAATAACTATGTCTGCGTCATAAAAAGTTCCGTTATGTTCTGCGGTGTCCCTTTGACCTGAGAAAAAGTGATTGGTGCAAACGGGAGGAGGGGGGGGGACGTGTGCCATTCTACTTTTTAACAGCTGTGACGCAAGACGAATTTTCTCACTTTATAACAAGAGAGGCGCTATTGAGAGAGAAAAAGAT
>JBCAUA010026407.1:0-12486 GCA_038406235.1 Peronia verruculata
ACAATAATTCTCAGCATCAGGTCGATCGTCTATTATGTAACTGATTCCCCGAACTCTTTCACTTTCTCCGAAATGCAGTACACTATGTCATGAAAAAGAAGAAGAAGATGAAAAAGAAGAAAATCCATAATTGACAGGAAAATCAAGAGTAAATATGTTATTCGCTATCAAAGATAAAATCATGACATGAGAAGACTAGGCGCGCCTTCAATTTTCACAACAATAGCTATCAATTTCAACAGACCTTTCTGGACCAAAACAGTAGATATTTTTTTCCATTCTTATTAAAGAGATAGGGCTGATTCAATACAGATCACATATAATGTATACCTGAAGACTTTTTGTCCTGCAAACAAAACAAAAAACTGTGACGAAGTCAGTCAACAGCAAATGCGAGCAGATATAGGTGCAGGCAAGAAATTCAATATGTATCAGGGATGTCAGTCTGTCTACATGAAAAAGTAGGAAACGTTTCTGGCATATTCTTTAGCAACACATAAAACTTAAGTACGAATATGTTTGGGCTTTTCCCCCTCTAATGACTCAGCCTAACATAGGTACATAACGACATGTATACACAGTGGTGGGCGGGGTCACCCGAAATCAGATCCACTTTCGGCTATACTGTTTTGGTGAAGCGGATCTAAACACCCAGTGAAAAAACGATGTCGTAATCAGCATTTCACAGAATGTCATACGTGAAGGTGGGGGCGGATCTACTGAGGAGCAAATGAAGCTTTCAAGATTTGTCAAACAGCCAGTGACAATGAGGTGAAGTATGATCACACATTCTTTGATATATCAAAGATAACAACACTTCTTTTAGTATCTGCCCAACACACAATGACAATAGTAACCATACACTGTATAATCACACATGCATTATATTAACACACATATACTCATATGTACTTGAAGAAGCACAATTCCCTCTTGACAGTATAAAATACATTTGGTTTGGGAGTTACAAACCGAATTCTTTCCACGTACTGCTAGATCGTTTGCCTATACACACCCAATTATCGAATTTCATCTTCAAACAGAACACATCTGGCGCGGGAAAAAAAGGGGGGGTGGGGAGAAATGGGTGGGGGAGTGGGGGGTATGAAGCAAATACTATATGTCAACCTTCCCTATTGGTCTCCAGAAATCAATCAGCCGTGACATTATGTCACTGGTGACTAAGGGCAATGTTTGATTTGCAGACTTCGAAACTTGACAAAATCCACACGCCCCCCAAGCACAGCCTAGCTATCAAGTTACCCATTACCATCACAACAGTTATATAATGAGCAGGCCACTGAATCTTTCTGCAATCAATAGCTATGGTGAGAAATAATGGCAGATACCGGTGCAACTTGGTTTTGTTGTTGTTGTTGTTGTTATTTTTGTTCTTTCTGTTGTTTTTGAGTGCGCTCAGAAACCAGAGTCTTGGTTCTACTTTTCTGAAAGATTGTGCACTAGAAAAATAAAATAAAATAAATACAATAAATCCTACTGGCCTTCAAAAGGACAGTCTATTCACACTTGAAAAGAAACCTTTGTAAGCAAAATATTTATTCACACTTACATGCACATATATAAAATATCACGAATCAGAACAACGCAAATTCAAGAAATCTTGCCTCAAACTGATAATCAAGAAACCTTGCCTCAAATTGATAATCAAGAAGCCTTGTCTCAAACTGATAATCAAGAAACCTTGCCTCAAATTGATAATCAAGTTTCAAACTGATAATCAAGAGATCTTGCCTCAAATTGATAATCAAGAAACTTTTGCCTCAAATTGATAATCAAGAAACCTTTTGCCTCAAATTGATAATCAAGAAATTTTTGCCTCAAATTGATAATCAAGAAACTTGCCTCAAATTGATAATCAAGAGACCATGCCTCAAATTGATAATCAAGAGACCTTGCCTCAAATTGATAATCAAGATACCTTGCCTCAAATTGATAATCAAGAAACTTTTGCCTCAAATTGATAATCAAGAAACCATGCCTCAAATTGATAATCAAGAGACCATGCCACAAATTGATAATCAAGAGACCTTGCCTCAAATTGATAATCAAGTTTCAAACTGATAATCAAGAAACCTTGCCTCAAATTGATAATCAAGAAACCTTACCTCAAACTGATAATCAAGAAAAACCTTGTCTCAAACTGATAATCAAGAAACCTTTGCCTCAAATTGATAATCAAGAAACTTTTGCCTCAAATTGATAATCAAGAAACCTTGCCGCAAATTGATGTGCATCACTGATAGTGATAGCGCAAATGAATTTCTGTAGCGCTCACTATTAGCTCTTGCATGCAATTGATAATGAAGTGGATATATCATTCCTTCCTGAATATGTTAATCTTTGACATAGCCCCTTCCCGTATAGGGCGTCATTGTAACCATGGCTTCCCTTAACAAGTTTATCTACTTTCATGACTGTGTTCTCTCATGCTCACATGCCAAAACACTGAAGTGATAAACTGACACATCCAGACTGGTTATAACTGCTCGTTTCTTCTTGTCAGTGTTTCTCGGCAGTGTTGAGCAACCAGATGAAGCTGACGGACAGAATGAATAGAATCTTGGTTCTACATCAACACTTTCTGCTCAGATGTTGCAAAATATACGAACATAACTTTTATTTTACTTCTATACGAAACATAGGACAAAGGATAAGACACCTTTATGCAATCATGCATTTCTGTGAAAGCTTGTTTTCAATGCTCGCTCGCTCAAGCATGAATGTAGAATACATGTCTAAAAGCCCCCCTCCCTCCTCTTTTAAATCCCTGCCCCGGATTATGATCCCTGGGTTCAGGACTTGGTCTTTCAACCATCCCTCCTCTCTCTCCCCAAGCTCCTTATACCCCCCCCCCTTTCACAAACATACGCACACACAGATGCATTTGCTCTACATTAGAGTGCAAATCGTCAACTTTATTATTTTTCTTCTTTCTTTCCATTTCTATTTCTTCCTTTCTTTGTTTTCTTTTGGGTTTTTTTTTTTGTTGTTGTTGTTGTTTTCTTCCTTCCCCTCCCCCTTTTTTTTTTTCTTTCTTCCTATTGTTGCCTTGTTTTCTTCGTCAAAGCTATTGATACTACAGACCCGTGACGAAACAAAACATAAGATCACGTGAAATAAAAAAGTGAGGACATTCATTAAAAGAACACCCAAACAAAACCCCCGAGTGCCTGGTCTGCCTGTCAATTGCCACGGTTGGCTGCGTCCATTCCGGCTGCTAATTTTGACAACCCTGTATAACACAAACAACACTATAATCCACCTGTACAACCACTGACAAAAGTGTCGTGATAAAATACTGAAGTTTCATTGACAGCCTACCAATTTGTTATTACACTAGATTACACTACCCGACACTAATCTCTATTATATCACAGTAACCTAGCACTGAACAAATACTACAATGCACACTACAATAGCTTACTGTAACCCTACCCACGACTATACCGCATTACACTACACTACACTGCTCAACACAATACAGCACTACAGTGCTTTATACGGCACTGCAATGTCATACTTACACTACACTGCATTACACTATACTGCACTACACTACATTATATATATACACTATACTACATTACAATACAATACACTTCGGTAACACTAGTAAACAGCACTACATTACACTATAGCAAATTTCTGTAGCCCTATACTACACTTCCCTGTACTATACAAATACATGTGTTATACATGTACTACACTATCCTACACTGCATTACATAGACTACTCAGTAAGTAGTACACAACACACTATTTTTTCACACTTAACACGGTGCACACAATTGTTGTCGTTCAATGATGCCAAGAGAACTTAGCTACATTTGCCATGCAGCAGATTACAAAGCAAAGACTACGTTACGTCGGCAAACATGAATCGATTCTTTGTCCTCTTTAATCTCAACCGAAAGGTCATAGAAATGTCGGACTAAGTTTTACCTTAACACTATGTCGTATTAAACTCAGCTTTGTTTAGTTGAGTTCAGTAAGGAAAAGTTGCTGATCGAATGCAGTGAGTTAACACATTACTATGTAGGCTATGCATGCATAACAAGACGCACCGTGCAGATTTACCCATGCCAGCGGAGATAGGTATCACTCTAATGGGGAGCTAAAAGAAGTCACTTGCTTAATTAATAATCAACCCAAATGGGCAAAATCTGGAAGATTTCTTTTCTTTTTTTTTTTTTTTTCTCTTGCTATCTCAAACTCAACTTAACATAACTAAATACATATTACTTCTATAAGCCTGAAGTAGAATATATTGCCACAAGTTTGTTTTCCATCTTATGAAGCCCCACAACTGAGCATTTTACCACAGTTTATTACCACTGTCATCCAGAATGCTAAGTGCATTGTTTCTGATTCTATTAGGTGTCACTGCTGTGGTCCAATTTATAAAAGCGATGAACGAAATATTATGTACTGTAAGGTGTTTTCACTTATAAACGACAATTATGTTACTGTTTTCACTTATAAACGAAATTTATGTTACAGTTTTCACTTACAAACGAAATTTATGTTACTGTTTTCACTTACAAACGAAATTTATGTTACTGTTTTCACTTTTAAACGAAATTTATGTTACTGTTTTAACTTACAAACGAAATTTATGTTACTGTTTTCACTTACAAACGAAATTTATGTTACTGCTTTCACTTATAACGAACTTTATGTTACTGTTTTCACTAACAAACGAAAATTATGTTACTGATTACACTTACAAACGAAATTTATGTTACTGTTTTCACTTGCAAACGAAATTTATGTTACTGTTTTCACTTTTAAACGAACTTTATGTTACTGTTTTCACTTATAACGAACTTTATGTTTCTGTTTTCACTTATAAACGAAATTTTTGTTACTGCTTTCACTTATAGCGAAATTTATGTTACTGTTTTCACTTACAAACGAAATCTGTGTTAGTATCCACACTTAAAAACGAATTTATGTTCAGTTTTTATCACCTGCTAAACTCCGTTATACAAAATTGTATGTTCTTTGTTATCATCTAACCGAGTCTCAAAACAACTTATCCAATTACAAGTAAACGTATAACACATGTAGCCGATGGGACATAGGGTGGCATTCATGGGGAGGCGGATTAGGATTGGCTGGTCACGGATCTTCTGAATGAGAGCTTTGGGCGATATGGAAAGATATGGGTTACTCATGGAATGAATGGTGAACTTATCTCTAGATCGACTGTGTGGAAAATTGTAGTCACTAACCTTACCGCTTGACTAAGTTGATGAAAGGTGGTGATGATGATGATGAAATATATGTGTTTTCATTATTGCACTGACGAAGAGCAAAGCGGGCTTGAAAATTTGGCCGAGATTTGACCATCACAATCAAATTGTTTATAGATTTCTATGTTATTTTTATTTTCTTGAATTGTTTTGCTAGTTGCCGGTCTGACAGTTCTATTGTATTTTTATAAAATGATGATGATGTTGATAACAGTGAAGTTGGTTCGAAACTTTGGCTAGTAACACCAGCCTGTTCAATTTCTACTACATCAAGGTTCTTCACTTGTTATTAAATTCGATTAGTTGCCGACGGACAACCGTCTCAGATTTTAAGACATTTTTATAAAATAGTGATGATGATGATGATGATGGAGAAAGAACACGAGAATTTTAAAGCTTAGTCAGTGCCATTACTTCCTCATTTTTAACACACATTATATTGTTTGTTTGTTTCTTCTGATGTACTAAATTAGCTGCCGTAAGACGGTCAGTCTTAATATATATACAATATTTGATTTAATTACTGGCAGGCAGCCATCTTTGATTTAAGACATCTTTTTTTAAATGCTGATATTAAGACGATGAAGACGATTATGACTGGCGCTGCCAATGTTTGTCAGCAATGTTACATGTCGTTCAACACTTCGCCATTTTCGTAGTTCATGTTAATGTACTGAAGTTTTATTAAGTTGGTTTTGTTTGACAGTCTTTGCCTTGTTCAGTATTTATTCATTTTTAAACATCAAATTCTTATTGTCGTTTATTTCGTTTAGTGTATTGCGTGCGTTTGAATAAAAAGGTGGCCCTGACATAGAGTTAACAGAGCTTGAAATTTGGCGAATTTGATTAACATCCGGTTATTCAAATTGTTTGTTTGTTTGTTTCTGTGTTTGTTTGTTTGTTTGTTTGTTTGTTTTAGTGTATTTGAGGAGTTACCGGTTAGACAGTCGTCTTGGTTTTAAGGTACACTTTATAACATGATGATGATAAAGATGAATGATGATCTGACTTAGATCAATTCAATGCGCTACAAATGATATTTCTAAGCTCCAACCCATTGGTCCTACAAATGTCATGCTTGGCTTAAATCCTAATCTGTTACAATTATATCCATTTCTTGAGGCGGTCAAACCATCTACACCTCGGTCATCTCTCTGTCCATCATACACTGGACATGCCTGCCACAGTAAAGGAGAACAGCCCACGGGAAAAGCTAAATCTTTCGCATGTTCTGAATGTTTGACTTCACTTCCGCGATCACTGTTGGGAAAAGCTGTTGGGACACCGTGGCTTTAGATCTAGCTTGCGGGTGTTGAAAGATCACGGGGAACTTAATATTATCGTCTGAATATATTCAATTTGGTCCGGCAATTTTTTATTTTTTTTTTCTTTAACAGGGATTTTGGGCTGACTAAAAGAAAAGATCTGATCATGGATTCCTTTATTATGGCGTTCAGCCATGGTTCTTTTCATTTGTGTCCCTATTTCACCTTTCTGGTGTAGATTATTATTATTATTTAAAATTTCATTTTAATACTCTATTTTATTTGTGTTTGTGCATTTCTGAGTGAGATGTTTATGTCCAGGCTGTTTGTCTTTCTTGGTTTCAATTGTCATCTTTTGTGCATTGACCCCCCCCCCCCTCTATGTTTCCCTGGTTCCTTTCTTTCTTACCCGGGCATTCAAAACATATCATCAACAAAACAAACAAACAAACAATTTATTAGACAAAATCAATAATGATGGGACAAAAACATCACCAAATTCCCTGCTGTCCGCCCCCTCCTTCATTCAAAACACAATTTAGCGTTTTCTTATTTTTTACTATGATCGAGGAGCAGCTGAGATAATCACCACGACAGGAGGTTGAGAAGCTTAGCAAAACTGTACCCTTCCTTCATAACATTAAGTCTGTTACCCAAAACCCTAAGCATAGACCTATAGAAGTCGATCTGTGGTACAAACATAGCCACCTCTCGATAACCAAGCAATCACAGGACACAATATGAAGGAGACACTGAAGAGAAACCTCGCAAAATAAAACATCACAAATGCAGCACCTTCGTTATATCCAAATCACATCCAACCATCACCGAGTCGCTGGCAACAATAGGCAATATCATTAACAACCTATGTAAGCAATACACATACGTAATCCCCTTGAACATTCTAGCTTAAACTCAGACATAGCCTATACCTTAGAGAATCGATATAATGAGGTATCATTCGATCCAGTAACGACATTTGTATCGATTTCCTCATTCCAATCCTCTTTGTATTCATGTATTTTTATTATTTTTATCTTTTTTTAAATCTGTTGAGGAAAGGAGAAACAAATCAATACTTAGCTTCAATAGCCACAAGTTCATGCTGATTGTGTACTACTTCTCTTTTTACCCTTTTTTTCAGTCAGTAATTACAAGAGACGCAGATCAATACCTAACTTCAAACACTAACATGTCCACGCTGTTGTTACGCTATAACCAGGTCGCTGATGAAGAAGCTATAAAATATTAATTTTGTTTCCTAAATGCCACTTTCTACACACATACTGGATGTTATTGTCAGTAATACTTTATATCACCAATCATTTTATGGTCCGACTGGTAACCTATTTTATCTGTGTTCACAACATAAAACACTTTACACAAGCATACCTTAAGCTGTGCAAACAATACGGTAGGGAGAACCAACTGCTAAATTCCACTGTAAGTCTACATAATTCGAAATGAACTAAATCGCGAGCTCAGTTCTTTGTTATCCTATCTCCATTTTGGTCGATTTGAAACACGATATATTATGTCGTGTGAAAAAGGGATAGTAAATCTTCCATATACTGTAGTCATTTCACCTATCACTTGCCCAAACAGGTATATTTTGAAACTCATTTTCTCCTATCTCCTATGTACATTATGTACAAAAACAATTGCTGAACATATAACAGCAATTTTCTCAAAATGTGAAAAATGGATACAGGACAACAGAGAGCTGAGCTCACTTTATGAATAATTACTTAACTACCAACTGAAGAACAAATTTTCAATTGCACATTGAACTAAACTAGACATTGTAAATAAATCAAAACGTTATGTTTGATTGTGGAAACATTGTTACAGGCATACATGTACTTAACCACTTAGAGGTACCTGTAGATTCAAAACCTGATTCTGCGGGTTCTGATGACAGTCAGTATACAATAGGGTACCCCACAATAACTAGCAATGGCATGCGATTGATTTGCCTCTTTACATCGAATACTGAAGGCGTTTTGCAGAGGTAAGTAAGATGGTTGGAAAAGAAATAATGAGCACCAAATGGGAATGTAAAGAAATAGCCAGGTCCTAATAGCAATGTTTGTCACTATTATTTCGATTTTCTCTTCAAGACAGACCTTTAAAAGCGAAATAGAAACATTCTAACTAATCGTATAATATGGTTACTTATGTTATGATTCCACCAGCAATCCTTCTGAAAATCTCTAGCTGAATGAATATCCTCTAGAAGAAAACAACAACTACAACAACAAAAATGATTTAAGCCTACAACAGTCGTAGAAAACACCCGCGATTACAACTGGTATCCTATGAAGAAAAATAGTTATAGGACACCTTGAAAACATCCACAACTACAAACAGAGAATTAGGCCTAAAAATCCAACATGAGGAAGTGCATTATGGCACTAGGCCGATTGCTATCTTTTTTTTTTTTCTTTTAGTCCCATTATGATATTCATTTATTCGCCTACTTTTTGTTTTGTTCTGTTTTTTGTTTTCTTCTCAGTGCCAAAGAAAGAGAACTAAAATACAAAAACAAAACAAAAATCTGGTGCAATCAATATTGAAACACGGACGATATAGATCTCTATCTTGATATAATTTTTTTTTTAAAAAAGAGAAAAAAAAAAAAAGACTACAATGTTCTCAAAACTACGAACATCACATAGTGGCCTAACACTTCTCAGTAAGACTAGAGTTATTTAGTTCGGCTCAACTCTCGATCTCTAATAAACACCTTGGTCCGTCTGTTGTCAACAATCTTGGATCAAAACACGGCTGTGCAGCCAACAGCCACTAAGAAATAAACAACCTATTAGTATTAGTATTAGCAGTTTGTACCACAGTAGCACGCCCAGGTGCTAAAGAAATCACCACCTACACAACAGAACACACCGTCTTGGAGAAATGCACTTATCAATCCTGCTGGGTGAACAGCGCGACTGATAGCCCAGGTTGAAAAAGAACAAACCGGGTCCACTTTCAATTGCCCACACAAGACATGTAGGTAGATCTAGGAGCTCCTTGAGGTAGATCTAGGATCTAGGTCCTTATTCATGCGACTGACACATCAAAATGAAACCAGTATGCCAAGACGGTGAACGTCCGCCCTACCGTATCCTCTGGAGGAAACGGGGACACAGCACACACAGTGCGGAGATCGAGACCCCGTAACGGAGAGGGGGGGGGGTGGTTTGGAGACGAGATAACGAAGGAAGGAGGGAGGGGTGGGAGAGGAGAAGGTAAAGGACAGAAGGTGACAGCGGGAACGGGAGGGGGAGGGGGAGAAACGGTTTGCACACCCAATCGCAATCACGGTTTTGCGCGTCGCGGGACACACTGCCCGCGCGCTGGGCTCGGAATTTGTCGTGCGTGTGATGAGGACTGTAAATCCAGTGTTGGTGGGACGGCCAGTGACACACATATCACACGGTACAACACGACAGTCAGCTCGGCTATTAGTCTACTACACAGTGGCACACAAAATACCTGAGCTGTGCTGTTACGTGCTGTAACGTGCACCTCTCTTCCCTATCGCTAGCTCCTGCGTGCGCTGAATCGATACGACCGGTCACTGTGGTAGGTTGAATGACCAAAAAAAAGCACTTCTGTCGTAAAAGTGTGTCAGCAGATAACAGGACAATATGTAGCTGATTCGACAGAAACGTAACGGTACAAGACAAGTGACAAATAACTGCTAACCATGGAGTCACAATAATCCACGCCATTGGGTGCCCTACTGCTCTTGTTCCTGCTTCTGCAATCAACTACTGTCAATGCTGCTACTGCCAACTCCCACTGCTTTTTCTTTTACACTATACTATAACACATTAATGCTGATGTCACAACTATTGCCAGCATGCTACTATTAATGGTCTATATGAATGAAGCAGTCTACATTCCACACTGGAGCCGTAGTGGGAAGCACGGAGGTCAACCATCCCCTCCTGCTTCTGCAGTATTTTTCAAAACCTAAATTACTCATGCTTGATATTATCAGCAAAAGCCTATTGCAGTACAGCAGATCTGTCTGCAAGCCATTCGTTTTTTGTGCTATTTGTTGTGCCACTCCGAGCAAGTTGCTACCTGCACAAGTGTGTACTAATGCACATCATAACAAGATAGATCTACATGTACCTCTTCGACCAGCAATAGCAAGATCATCGTAAATCGAAAGTTCAGTAATGAAACACAAAGAGAATAAAGAAATGTGTGTGTGTGCGTGCGTGCGTGCGTGTGTGTGTGTGTGTGTGTGTGTGTGTGTGTGTGTGTGTGTGAGGGGGGGGGCATAGTTTTAAAAAAAAAATGCCCTCAGTGCCACAGCGCTCGGTCCTGACATCTTGCAATGACAGGTAAAATTCCACAGTTCTTGCTCTGGTGCCATCTGTTTCAAAGTCGCAGTGGAATGTAACGATTGTTCAATTATCCACGAACAATCAATACTGATGTCCTCAGGCTGGCAGGCTGGAGACCTTGCAAACAAATTCCGGCATTATCAACACGCCAAATTTTTAGTTCCGATGGCATAATCTCTTTCGAGATCGATACGAAAATGGTTTTCCATTGTTTCTCTTATTTTTAGCTGTCAATTAAAATAAAAAAGGGGGGGGGGGGGGGGCTTCAATAGATAAGGTCTATTTTCCTTGCAGATTTGGCTTAAATACATTTTTTTTTTTTTTTAATTTTTATTTATTTATCATTATTATTTATTTCTGTATACTTGAGTCACTGCACAGTAAAACCCATTCATTAGTTCAAATCTCTATACAGCTGCTACACAACTATGTAAAAACAATGATACCGACATCTTGAGCTTATCCGTGGATGTGGGAACTTATCCATGGATGTATACCGTGTGAGTGGAATAAGGTGTATTTGTGTTAAACATCTCTCTTCACTGTTTCTAGCGAGAATTCCAGAATGAAAAGGGTTCAAATCCGTTTTGAAGAAGACTGGTGTCCAGGCAGGCAACAAGCAAACTAAAGCAATATGTCCCTGAACTACAACAGCGGAACATTCATGATTGATGGTAATATCGTCACTTTGTTGATATTATAACCTAGCTCAGAGATAGGCTAATATTAAATTGATCAATCACCCTGATCACCTGAGAGCGCTTTGTATTTTTGTATAGAAAGATCTAAACAAAAGCCAAGCAATGATGAAAAACAAGCAATCAACCATACAAATAAACATAAGGGGCCTACACATATGCTCTCTCTCTCTCTCTCTCTCTCTCTCTCTCTTTCTCTCTCTCTCTCTTTCACCCACCCTTCCACTCTTATATTGTTTCGGGTTGACTTATTCAATAACATAGCTAGAGCTACTTTTTCCCGTTTGAAGAGAGACGGAAAGAGAGAGAGAGAGAGAGGCATTATGTTAGAAAAGTGACGATAAGCGCATGCTTGCATCTAAACGGACATTTAACTTTTGACAAAAACTTGTATCAGCAGGAAATCTCACCAAATCAAATGCTGAAAAGAAAGTTACAAAATGACTGAAAGAATACAAAATTCCAATTTTATTATTGCCAATCGCCAGAGCGACACTTGAACCGACAACTACCCCACTGCTTCTGGTGGGACGTTGAGAAGATGGCAAACGACAAACAATTTAATCATTAAGAACAATAGCAAGGCAAAACAATGCATCGGGTATGGATCGTTGGTCTTGTATACATGTAAATCTAATAGTGATTAGAGCAAACACCTGCACTGATTGTGTGCTTCATGGCCATTTGTCCATACTTCAGCAACAATAGATAGCCAAATAAACACGTCGATAGACATACAGACAGGCTGGCAGACAAACAGACAGGTATGCAGGCAGGTAGATAGATAAATTGGTGGACATACAGACTGGTAGGTAGGTAGGTAGGTAGGTAGGTAGGTAGGTAGGTAGGTAGGTAGGTAGGTAGGTAGGTAGGCAGGCAGGCA
>JBCAUA010026429.1:0-12484 GCA_038406235.1 Peronia verruculata
TATCTATCTATCTATCTATCTATCTATCTATCTATCTATCTATCTATCTATCTATCTATCTATCTATCTATCACTTTAATCATTATGTTGAATTCATATTGGAGACATTCTATCATGTTGTCTTTGAAAAATGGCGGCTATAAAATATGGAAATTCATACCATTTTTACTCGTATCTGCCACCTCCTCCCACCCTCTCTCTCTTTCCTCCCGTAAGCAAACAAACGATCCATCTTCTAAAAGGATCTGTTATGACTTTCAACATTTCAAGACGCAGCGTCAAGAATGCACCAGGGGCCGTGTTAACTTAAAGGGACAGGAGAGGAGGTGTAAGTGAAGAAGGACAAACATGCACATGCGCTAGACCAATGATGTCGTGTCTGCGAAACCTCAGACATAAATAGACAGCTCTCTTACTGCCTACCCCTATTAGTTACACAGTTTCTCTCCGCGCCATCCCATAATATTGACAATGAAGGAGCAAGGTCTTACGAAACATGTTCAGAATAGACATCTTTCTGAGGACCACCGCGGCTTAAGAATGTCGTGATATTATCTGAAAGCTTAGTACCGTAATGTCGAAATAGCAGTAGTTTATAGGGTTTTTCCAATTTCGGCTGTTGTTTTACTTCTTTAGGCCAACGTTGGCGTTGTGATGGACCAAGCGCTGGCCAAACTCTTGAGAATCCTCTCACTGACTGAGAAAGTTATGATGTTTCTAGAGCTCCAGTCACTCTCCAGACTTGAAAAGCTTATAATATAGTTTTCTGTGACGCATCGTATTCCGTAGTCATGAAACATTTCTAAAGGTCCCGATGGCATCAGTGTGATGGTGAATGAACATAACAGATTAGACTTGACTATCCCTTTTGCTCACAGCTCACATAAACAAATCAACTTCAAAGTTTATTTATTTATTTTTATTTATTTATTTATTTATTTATTTATTTATTTGCATGGCAAACCAGGAAAAAATATTAACACTGACTTTACTCTTGCAAAATCTCTGCAGGAAGAAATTCTTCTCAGGAATATCATTACCTAAAACGCTATGATGTGTTCTAGAGCTCTGACACCCAAAACGACGGAAGTAATTTATGGTTTTTAATACATTTCTTAAATAGTTTGGTAAAAAAAAATACGTGTAAAATGATATGCTGAAAGCATAAGCCTTAACGAAATTCTCGTGGAACACTCTCTTTCGAGAACTCTCACAGACTGAAAATGAAAAAAAAAAATCGAATTTTAGTCACTGAAGAGATTAGGATAATGCATATAGTTAACTGTCTTTCACAGTAATTCATCTTTTTCAAACATCATGAAGACTCGGAGGATGACGGTGAGAGGAAGGGTGAGCGGCACATTAAACAAGCACTGTCATGTCTGCTGGCATGTCGCAGGTCCTACATATAAATACACTGTTTGTTTACCGCTCAAGCAAATTAAGCTTTTCCTCACAGCAAACCAAAAATATGATGCATCAAGTCCTTGCGAAATTCATCTGGTAGACACTCTTCAGAATGCCCTCACCGCCTAGGAATGCTGTGATGTTTTGTGATGCTCTAGTCTCGAAAAGATCCCGGGTGGTTTATACATTTTTCTTTCATTCACTTCATTCCTCATAACATTCTCGCTTGGTACGATTAAAGGTATCAGAGAAAGAAAGAGAGAGGGGGAGAAATGAAAGCAAAACATACCAAAAATAACAGATGTGGTAGACCAATACCGTGCTTATGATGCCATCACACAGAAATAGACTGTCCAAATTAATCGCAGAGTGTCTTACATGCCAACCCCAAAATACTGCCTGGCTGAAAGACAGTGTCGTCATGGAATTCCTCTGGACGACGCTTCTTTTCAGCACCCATCATGGCCCAATTCAATGATGCTGTAAGTATTTCTAAGGACTGCGGTCTTGTTATAAATCTTGGTAATTTACAGATTCGCTTACTTTAGCATTAGAACCTGTTCATTTTGAGGATACTCTCAAGATGTTTGGAAAAGGTGGTGTCCCGATAACCAAAGGGAAATGTCTTAAACGCTGCTATAAAATGAGCAACTTGTTTTGTCGTTTGATTACGTGTTACATGAGTTCTGTTTATCGTTGGCGTCCTCTTGATGTTTGAAGCATTTCCAGAATGTTTAAGTTAATATAACAGTGTCTTAATTAAACACCGATGCCTTAAAATGGCATTAAGGCGCAAATTACAAGGTATTGTAACTGGTGAGCTTAGTCAAGTTTTGAAGTGTGTATTGTGAAGAGTGTGTAGAGCCAGAGATGTTTACATTGTGAGCAGATCTGTCTATCTTACCTCAATGAGATGTTCCCCTCTTTCTTTCTTCTTTTTCCTGAACTTTTGCGCCGCTCGTCTGTTCTGCTCCCGCCTTCGGTCTCTCTTTTCCACTTCATCTGGTCTTGGCTGTGGATAGACGGAGGAAATAAGGATGGTGACGATCACAAAGGATAGAAAAAGAGTAAAAATGCTAATGATATCTGTCTGTTTTAGATCAGCTGACACAATACATGAGAGCACTCTTGTCGTTTTAATAAGATTATGTGAAAGTCTAATATCAGGTGGAGCAATTCATTTAGAAAACTCATATTTACATGCATGAAGTTATGAGAATTACTCCATCCAAAGACACTTTAACAAAGTCTGGCACAATGACATGGTGGGACGAAAACGCCCGGATTCAAAATAATGAGGATAACGGCATTGTAATATATTACAGAGAACTACAAAGACACAATCCAGATTTCCATAAATAAACCATTGTTTGTCAGTGCAACGGAACCAGCGGGGAATTTGATATGTTGACAATCTTGATTAAGAACAAATCAGCGGCAGGAAAATGCGTGTTGTCTAAAATTGTCATTCACTGGGTTTCCACTGGAAGATCTAGATATCTCCAGACAGTCTGTTTCCTCTTCACCCGATTACCTATCTCTCAAGTTGGGAATCATCTGTCTCTGCAGATTATGGTCTCTGTCAGGCTTGATTATCGTACAGCAAGAAATGACAAAGATGAACAAAGTGGTGTAGGCCTATTGCACGGAGAGTATAGGTGCAAGGTGAACCTGAAGTATTGGGAAGACCATTAGATTTTAACGTCACGACTGCTGTTACTACTTCTTTCTGCCTGTAGTCTACAAAAGACGGCCCACGGTAACCTCTCTGGTCAGGTGCAGGAAAGTTACATGAAAACATTGTCACATCCATGTAAATGTATATTTTGATTAAATTTCTATCTAGTAGATCTCACTTTTATGTAGAATGTTGGTAGCGATTACCATTCCTCGTTAAAAAAAAAAACATGACATCCCACTGTTATCTTTAATCACACAGATTGACCAGCGAGCCCAGAACTGTGCTATGTTTAGACATTTGGGCGGGGCTGACGATCCATTCTCAGTTATCAATGTGAGTTGCTAAACTCCCTCACACGCCGTCCTGGGAGGCATTGCTATAGTGTGCGCTATTACTGATAGTTGATCACAACATCAAGGGTGTCATGGCCCAAAGGTTTAGACATGTGCTCCTAGGCCAAAACGTTGCGAGTTTGAATCTTATGGCGGGGGGGGGGGGAGATTTAGAACACATTTGTCTGTCTTTTTGTTTGTTTGCTTGTTTTGTTTTAGTGACTCAAAAGCCCCCTATCTACTTGGGCAGGGAAACCTGACGTCTAGCCTTCTCAGATTAATGGCCAATATAATTCGGAGGTTGCATCTGTACATTATGCACGTCATTGAGTTATTGGCAGTTAAAATCGCATGAAGAGTTGGCGGGGACGCCTGTGTCCAGGTAAAACTTAAAATTCCAAATTCTCCCCCCCCCCAAAAAAAATAAAATAAAAAAAAATATATATATAATATATATAAATCACTGAGCTAACACGCCACATCAAGAGAAAAATGTTTTGTATATTTCCGCTTTATATGGAAAAACCTGTAAACCCAGGAAAAATGGTGCGATCTGATCAATGGCTTAGGTGCGAATCCGATCGAATATAAATTTGGGGATCAAACTGTGCAAGTTTACGTTATACGTTTAGTTACCAGGGAACAACCATCTTCATCTTATAATTCTTTGTGCAACACTTCAAGATAACATATCTATTAGTTGTGGAGCCCATAAGGCTAAAGAACGGTTTTCAACGTTTTTTTTTTATGCCGACCACAGCCAATCACAGACAGTGACAGTCTTCATGGACCTATTTATTTCAATAAACACCACGATTGTTTACCTAAACTCTGAACGAACAGTTCATCTGATCTGTTTACTGTCATCATCAGGGAATGAGAATGCAGAGAAAAATGTGTTGCCACAACTTGTCCTCGACGTGATTTTATTGGTATGTCTGGATATCATTCTGTCCTCGTTTGACTTTCTCTCCATCAGATTATACCTATCCCATATTACGGAAATTAAATTGTCTGTCCCTGCGATTACAGTTTCTGTCAAGGGGTGTATACTATCAACCAAGAAATCGCCTTTTTCTCTCTTCTTTATTTATAAATTTCTTTTACCTTTGTAGACCGCTAGCGTAGACAAAACTTAAAAACATAAAGGTAAATAAATGAATTCAGGAATACACTCATGCACACTCATTCAAACTGGGAAATAAATATAAAGAACAAACTCAGAAAGCAATAACAATACAGGATATAAAAGTGCAAAGAGAGCTGTAATCATAATAAATTAGAGGGGGGGGGGGAACGGTAAACCAACCAATGCCAGACGGTGTCTGCCATAAAGATGAGAGATTTTGATCTCGTGGAACTCGTGGCCGCGGCTGAAATGTCAGTTTGTAGGGTAACCGGATACCAGAGAGCACAAATGCCACAAGGGGATCGGGGGAGAAAAGAATTAGATCTTTCTAAGAACCGGTGGAGCCAAACTCTGATACACAAACTGCGAGCATGCCCAGCTAATGTCTGGGGCAATAAAATAAAAGGCACTGTCTTTGTTTACCTTTGCACGTGGGATGAATGAGACAACGCGACGGCCCTTATTTTTTTGAGACGTCCAGACCTTCGTGTGGTTCAGAGGTTATATTGCGCGCGCCAGCACGTGTCAAAGTCTATTATAAAACATTTACTTTACTCTGCCCCGGTCTTACACGTGTTTTTCAGCATTGCGTGCACCACTGTGAGCCATCTCTCTCTCTCTCTCTTCTCTCTCTCTTTCCGTTTAAATTCTTCATCGTGTTTGTCATGTCTGGAGTGAAATGTGTAAAACAAATGAACGCGTGGGAAAGATGAGAAGGGTGGAGTGATAGAAAAAAAAAAGAAAAAGAAAAAAAAAGACAAGAGAAAGAGCCAGGAAAGACAATATAGCGGGATGTTAGAGCCACCCACTTCTTTAGATTTTATTTCTACTTTCTCTCCATCCAAGGGATAAAGAAGTTTTGAAGTCTTAGTCACGGGTGCGAAGATGAACAAGCCGTCGTATCCTCTGAGGTCTTTGTGAGATAACGCTGAAGAATAAAGTCCGATACGCGGAGAAAGCAAATATAAACATCAACAGAAAAAAACGACCATGAGAGAAAATACATGCACACGGGACAAATGCCTGCCAAAGATGTTAAATCCGTCGTTGACATGGCGACACGATCAAGGAAGGGAAGCGTGGAATGTTTATATATATGTATGGCTCGGTTTATCTAACAAACACAAAAGTTATACGATTGTTATCAAAGATCGGCCGCCTGATGCCGTGACGTTATACAGCTTAACCATCAGCGAATCTGGCCCATTAGAGCAGCAATGCGTGAACGGAGCTTCCCAGCTTCATTTCCAGGGCGTAAAGGTATTGTTATTTGGTGCAGCAGGTGAGTAATGGTGACTCGCATTGCAGGGCGATGTTACCGCGTCTGTCTGGAGGTGAGTGACTGGCCGCCACAACAAAAGAAATGAGACAAGACAATTGTCTTATTTTATCTAAGGTATTTTAGCAGTACAATTTCTTACACGATATCATCTATTATTCTTGTAAGAGCATCCTAATATTAAATCATGTAGTATGCTTATTTTCGTTCTATGTTCTTAAATCAAAGATGAAAAGATAAGTTCAGTATCTCTCTATGGAAAAGCCAGGCTATACCAAAAGTGTATACACCCGCTTTTAGGTGAGATCCAGAAAGTCTTGGTAATGCGCAAGTGAAAAAAAAAAAAAAATGTGAATTCATGAGCAGGGTGGCAGGGGCTTTAAGTTTCATTAAGGTCAACATGTGTGGGAAATAGTTCACAGTGCAATGTTGGGGCTATAAAGCGTTTCATTGACTTCACATGTCATAACAGTAAAATTCGAACAAACGTTACGTTCTATACATGTCTTTTAACCTCCGGAGGTTATCTCGACCTCGAATAAAGATCGGATTGAACTGACAAATTCTAAAATTATAAGGCTGGAAAACCTCCGGGGTCTTTCTCCGCTTAAATAAGTAGAATAGAGTATTCCGATTTCTATCTGATGTCACGTCGAACGCTGGAATTGTTCATCCCCTAGGGATGGCCCTTCTGACAGTGTTACACCAAATCATTGCTCTACTGTTCACGTTTTGGATAATGCAAAGCAGTCAATGTGATTGCTCTTGTCCATGAAGTATCCGTAAAATGTTCCTGGCCATTCTGAACTTTATCCTAAGGGTAGAAGCCACATGAGAGAGTGGAATTCATGTTTTTGAAGCGAGATAACCACAGGCAAGAGATTTTGAGAGACGTAACATTACCGAAAACGAATGGTCTTTGAAAAGTGCACACCTGGCAACGTGTCAAAGAATTAATGTTTCTTTTTTTATGTATTTTACTTTGTTTGACTGATTTCACGTTAGCGTGACCGAAATGACGTTAAATACGATATTCTGGCAGTAGCAAGATAACTCTGCAAAATGTGGTTCCGTAAGGGAAATAAAATCTCATTTCGAAACCGAGAAGGTTTGTTGCTTACAGAATGCGCTTCAATATAATAATCTACTGAATCTCCTACACCCCAGAGTGTAGCGCATATAACACAAAGAAAGGTCTGTCTTCAAAAGAATCAGACATTTTCTTATGAAGACAGAATCAGAGATCTTGGTAAAGAACATGACGAAGTGAAATCTTTACAACTGATTTCGCTGTAAATTGTTGGAATCCTAACATAATCCTGAAGTAATGTTACCACGGCGTCATTTCGTTTTATAATCTATGGTCAGCTCTACATGGTTAGAACAGAACGGTTAGACGTCGAACTTGGTCACCCGTGGAAATGACGCTCGCCTACCAAGAGAACAGAAACTGCTCACTGACGACACTGAAACCTCCAAAATGACCAACACACTGTGTGACAAGGCAGATTTATTGTTGTGTATCCCATCAATGATTATTCATTTTGATACACTGTTTCTTATTGTTTATGTTGCGTGCCCTTTGTTGCCCCCCCCCCCCGATGTTTCTACGACAGTATGTATATTTCTTTAACTTCTTGCTGGATTGCCACATCCGTTATCTTAATCCTGACGACTGTTCTTAATATCATGGAATAACCATTCAATTTTTTTGAGTTTGACAGTCTCACAAACAGGACTCATAAAATAATCTTTCAATTTAACATGAGTTTAACAATCTCATAAACAGGACTCATAATAATATGTACACATTTCTTGTCGCCCCCCCCCCCCTTTTTTTTCAAATTAGCTATCATTAAGAGCCTTTCAAAATAACATGGCCGTATAACTTTACCCAGTGTTTGTATTTTCGTTTGCCTGTACAGCAGTTCCACAAGCCACATTCAAGAGCCTGAAAGTAATTATTTAAAAGTGCGAATGGTTAGTGTTCCTGCTGTCAATCTGAGGATGAGAGCCTTACAGAGAGGAGCGGGAGGGTGAGGGATGGATGACTGTGGAAGGAGGGAAATAGCCGATTCACAATATAACCAAACTGTGCTACAAGTAAGTATTAAGCTGTAGAGTCTACACTCTGTATGCTTCATTTATGCGCCATGACAAAATTATGGCCACACTCACTAGGATGTCACTCACAATTAAGAGAGACAGAAAACATGATAAGAAAGCAAAATAGTTAACCCTAAGAGTGTCAAGACAAAGCAATGGAAGGCCAGGGTTTCTACAATATAACATAATGATATTCAAGTTTAAGAAAAGTTTAATATTGTGTATAAATGTGATGTAAAAATGAGGACTATATTACTACATTATAGATGTATGTTGTTTGAAAAAAAAAAAAAAAGAAAATGATGACAGAATCTTTGACCATATCGGTCTGCATCTTGATACACCTAGGGTTAAATCGTAATGGAAAACGTTTCAAACAAGCTGAGGGAAAAGTTAAGAGAGTTTAGATCTGCTTCTCCTCAGGGAACACCTCGGCCGTTAAACTGTTTGTTCCAAACTGAAGTGCGCCCTAACCCCGTCCGTGACTCCTGTCCACATGTGGGATGTCTTAAGATAATAGCGTCCCGCAGGTCTTACGTGCCTCGAACCTGTGTTCTGTTCAAGATGACATCAGATGTTTAAATACATTAACCCAGTGAAACAAAATAATACAATACGACCTTTAAAATAAAGGATAATTCTAAAGCAATGTTGAATATCAAAGTTCCTATAGTGAGTCTATTACTTGTATCTAGACTAACCATTGTCATCAATAGAATTCTATACTTTTTTTTCTTCTGGCACAATATAGCCGTTATCGTGCTGATGTGCCGTTAAACCCCAATACACAACCAAAGTATACTTTTTTTCATAATTTCTTTAAACATATTAATCACAATTTTATTATTGTTCAGTCTTATTGACCTGGATCATCACTGTGATCTCTAACTGTAGAACGGTTATGCAAAAAGAAGAAGATAAAGGAGAGAAAAACATCTAATGTGCTTCCAGTGTTTGGCAAGGTGGACATAATCTTGATGGTCTCCTACAGGCGTTTGATGCACCTTCAACAGATTTTTCCCTTCTTTGTTAAACCAGTTTCATTACGGCCAAGCAAATATCTAAATATTAAAGGATATTAGGGAATGCATGTTTATTCTAATATTCTAGTAGTAAAATGTTTCTAAGTAGAAACAATGACAGTATGGGTAATAATTGGCCTTTTCAGTAAAGAGACCGATGGGCAATGCTTTTTTTTTTTTTTAATCTAGCTTTAGAGAGGTCATTTGTTTTCCCACTAACATGATGGATCCTCTATTTCAGTCTATAAAAATCGCTGAGTTAAGCTAATACAATATTTGAAATCATTTTGAAAAATTTCAAATAAAAACAAAATAAACAATCCGTTTATGAGTGGAATAGATCTATTCTTTTTGTAAACGGCGATAGTTCCTTACTCTTAACGTGTCCTCATTGATTCAAAACTGAAAATGGCTACCAAGACTCTTAACATTTTCTGTACCAGACCAATCACTCTGGATATCTTGCTTTTCCGAAAAGACTTCAACAGAACGACAAACATACGGACGGGGATGTTTGATCATTAAAAAGATTTTCCATCCCACTGGATTGACACTATCAGATTCAGATTTTGAATATTACTTTTTATTATTATTGTTGTTATTATTGTTATTACTGTTATCATTATCATTATTATTATTATTATTATTATTATTATAAAACTCGCTGTTTCATCAACTGTAATGGATAGGACAGAATGAAGGCAGACAAAGAGCTTGAAAGTAATTAGCCAACAAACTGTCTGATACAGATCAAAATGAAATAGGGTATTCATGCTGTTCGCTCTGTATTTCAGTGTAGAGGCTTTCGCTAGAATCTCAAATTGATGGTAGTCTTAGATCCAATAGGAGAGTTCATGTCTAATTTTGACAGCGTTTGTTTTCAGAGATTATCAGGCACTTTCAAGGAGCTTTAAATTTGTGGGTCAGAACCTCATTAAAAACGCCAATACTGGAGAAAGAGATTGAGGAAATGATACTGGTTATTGTTAAGTTTCGAGGTCGTCATGACCTTGATCTTCAGTGCCAACCATCCGTTAGTTCCCGGATCAGGTGTTCACCGTCCCGCCTTCATCACGAAATCTAACGCCGTATCTTAAGATGTTATCTTCAAGAAGAGGAACATTATTTTTTATTTTGATCTCAAGTGTCAACGGTTGAGGCCGAGGGACTGCAGACAGGGTATGTAATGATATGGGAAAACGTCAACTTTGTTTCAGAGCAAGAGGGGTAAGAAGGATTTACTTCAAAGCGGCGCCCTGAAGGGGTTGTGGCTTCTCTTGTTTCAGAGAAGTCTGAGATAGGATCAATGCCTTTCACAGCTGATGATGCATAATATACATGTAATATACATTCACACATGCACGCACACACACACAGCTGTGGATTTCAATGTTACACATAGGATTAGAACGACACCAACTCAAGAGAGCCGCTGGTTGCAACTTGATAAGCGTTACGCTGATGGCAGAAATGGCTTACTGCAATGTTCTCGGATTCTTATGCATAACAAACGCCGATTTCTCTCTGAAAATTTCAGTTGAACGGATCTAAGGAAAGTCATTGATAGCACTTCATTTTCTTTTTCTTTCCCTCTATGATCTTCCTTTTTTCTTTCTTTCTTTCTTCCTTTTTTCTCTTCCTTATTCCTTTTTCGTTCTTTCTTTCTTTTTTCATTGTTTCTTTTCTCTTTTATTTCTTTTCTCTTTATTTTTTTCTTTATTTCTTTTTATCTTTCTGTCTGTCTTTCTTTCGCTCTTCCTCTCTTCCTCACTTTCTTTTTTTTTTTTTTTTGTCTTTTATTCTCTCTTTCTTTATTTTTCTTTCATTTCTTCTTTCTTTTTCTCGTCCCGTTTTCTTTTTATCTGTTTTATTTTATTTCCTTCTTACTATATTTCATTCTTTCTCTCTCTCTCTCTTTCTCTCTCATCTCTCTCTCTCATCTCTTTCTTTCTGTTCTACCCTACCCCGTCGCCTTTTTCCACACTCCATCTTTCATCTGTGGAATGGAACGAACAATAAACCAGGGGGCAAATCGCCGCCGAATGGTTTCAATTACTGTTTCAACCGTGACCCCCCCAATGAAAACATCCCATGCGTGCCCGCCTAGAAACAATCCCTCTCACTCCCCCCCCCCCCCCTCCCCTTTCCAACCAGCAATCATATACACACATGTGGCATAAGGAGCGAAAAGGGTGGGATAAATACCAAGCCAACAAGTCTTATCTTATCTGCGATCTTTCTCTCCCTCTCTCTCAGGCAGATCGCGAGACATCGCACGTGTACGGGGCGAGCAGTCATCTCGCATACGCACACACACACACACACATCCTCACAAAAAGGCGGAGAGTGAGCGTTAAGTTTTTCCCTGGGGGCCCACAAACAGTTTGGGGGTTCACATAACGGAAAACAAGCCCTCGACGCCATCTCTTCATCTTTGTCTCTATCTCTCCCTCCTTCTCTCTCTCTCTATTTCTCCATCTCTTTCACTCTCTTCCCCCCCCCCCTCTCTCTCTTTCTCTTTTCATTTTTGCTTTTGTCTCCACTTTTCTCTCTCGCTAGCTATCTCACCCTGTCCTCTTCTCTCCCTCACCCTCGTCCTCTTTCTCTCTTTCTTTCTCCTCCACCTTCCTCCTCTCCTCGTCTTCTCCCCCCCCCCCCTCCTCAGGTCCCTCCCTCTCTCTTTCTCTCCCTCTGTTGCCTTTCGTTTCGTCCCCCACCAGCCCTCCTCCCCTCCTCAGCAGCCTCGGTGTGTGAAAGAGAACGAGAGAGATGTGAAATAATATTGTTTATTTACGCGGCTCTCCGCCACCACACTCAAGCCTTTGGATGCTGGGTGTTGGGTGCTGATGCTGCTGCTGAAGATGAAGATGTTGTGTTCTCAGCCCCCCCCCCCTCCTTTCTTCCACTGATCCCTCCCCCCCCCCTCTCTCTCTCCCTCTCTCTCTCTCAAATCCCGTCCTGTCTCCTTTTCCTTCCCCTTCTCTCTACCGTCCCATGGAAAGTTCTGCCGATGCTTTGCTGCGACTTCGACCACACAGGACGGACAGAAGGAAGGCGTTCGTCGGTACTGTGGCCGAGGGATTTGACGTCCGGTCCTCGGCCAAAACCTTACGTCGCGGGTTCGAATCCTACCGAAGGTTACGAAACATTTAGAATGTTTTTTGTTTTGTTTTTTTCAGTGATTCGTCTCCTGGCTTCCTAGGTAAGGAATTTCAACGTCTTGCTGATCAGGCAAGGGCACATGTATTCCGGAGGTCCCTCAAATGTACATTCACATGTTAAAAAAACTCTTCTTGGCAGTTCAATATCGGAAGGAGAGTAGTCGGAGACGCCACTATCCAGGCAAAATACTAAAATTTCCTGACAGAAGTCTCTGTCCCGAGGATGGACGTGGTGAAAAAACGGGATGAAAGATGGCGCAGGGAGGTTGCAGGAAAGGGGGGGGGGGGGGGGGGCGGACGACACAACTAATCTGGTAATTTTCACAAACATCGATGACAAAATTTTATTCCCAATGATCATAATACA
>JBCAUA010026440.1:0-12483 GCA_038406235.1 Peronia verruculata
CGACTTGGAGGACTCTTGTTTTCATTTCTCCGCTATTGTGTGAGTCTCGTTCGCATCCACCGCCTGATCGCCACTTACAAGTCACGACTACATCTACTGAACACTGAGAACTCGTGACAGATACCCTTGATCTTTCCGTGGGCTTCGACTAGGCTAAATTACTCTCGGCACTATGTTGGGGGCAGCGATGGAGGAGAATCTGGCGCGAGGCCAATGAAGTGTCCTGTGTTTGATGTTTACATGGCTAGTTGTTTTGCTAGGGCTTTTTTACTATTAGTACAGCTAGTATATGAACATACTGTGATCTCTAATACATATATAATATGTCATGCTATTGTTATCTTACTATGGTGTTTGCTCAATCACGTAAAACTAAAAGAATTCAATGAAGGGAGACTATTCATGAAAAAAAGTGTCACCTATAATCTGGCAATAGACCGGCTGTGGCCTTTGTGACCTAATGGAATGACACACGGTGGAAAACTCAGCGTGTGACGTCACTGCGAGAGGCAGTCGATTCGAACGATGTGTGTACACTAGACATGTTGGATGTTTCATCTGGATCTGTTTTTGTTCCCAGTGTGACTATGTTTTTGTGGATATCTTACTTCTAGATTTGTTATGAAGACAGTGTTCTTTGTTTATATTCATGTGCTTGGGCAGTTACATAGATTTGTGACGAATTGTTTGCTTTTAACTGGATTTAATCTGATCTAGTTCGAGATCCAGGCCCAAATCTATGGTACTATAAGATTTGAACTATTTCAAAGAGATGAAGAAGCTTTCAGTATTTGGATTAGAAAGTGTTGAAAGATTCCAAATTGTTGATTTTCATGCTTTATCAATATGAGGCGTACGACACAGACAGTGAGGACATCACTCAAAAATATTGCAGACCAGCAGCAAATATATATTCCTCAATAAATATTCCAGGGCCTTTAGTGACCAGGCATCAGCTGCACAAGGCCTGAGGACAGTTAGAACATTTATCCATAGAATCTAATCACAGGATACAGGCAGGCACCCCTTTGTTGTCTCTTATTCTTTCCTCTGTTTTCGCTTTTACACCTCCTCCTCTTCTTCATACATCATCTTTTGCTCTTTCACTGTCCTCCCCTCTCCCTCCCATCTCTCTCTCTCTCTCACACACACAAATTCTTCATTTCTCTCATCTGTTCATCTCCCCCACTTTTTTTTTTTCTTTGCTTAGGGCATCTCTCCACCAGTAATTGTTCATTATTGTTTTGTTGTTGTTGTTGACTCATTTCACTGAAAACTTCAAGTGATTGTTTCAACTTGTGTCTCTTTCTTGTTCATGTAATGATGAAACCACTTTGATTTTTGTTCAGTTGAAATTATGTTTGTTCACACTTAGACCAAAGCATTCAAATCTTTTAAAACCACTGTTTAATGACAGTACAAATTGCCATTGAAAAAAAAAAAATGCAAGTCGATCCCTTGAGTCGATCCCGGCCTGTTGTCTCCATGAGCAGATGCCATACCACAGAGCCACTGCTTCCCTCAACAAAGCCTAACAATCTGGTGAAATAAAAATATACCGTATAGCAAGCTATAACGAGCGAGCTACTCAGGGAGAATCTATCGCCTCAGACAGTCACGTCACACGCTGCATGTGTCAGGCCATTAGTTCACAAAGGCCATGGACCAGCACTGCTTTATTCGTCTAATTCCTTGTATGTCAGCTATAACAGGAACTTCTTATAACAGGACTTTTCTTTGGTTCCAGCCATCATGTTTTATCAGGTTTCCACTGTAAATGCCTTTTATTATTAATAATTATTATTATATTACTCGCATTATTTTTTGAATGCAAAAATATTTGAAAATTTGAAAAAATTGGTTCTATTATTTTCAAAATTTTTCTCATGATGGGTAGATCTCTCTATCACTAAGGGATTCACTGTGTTTCATATAAAGAAAAGAGCATGATCCGTTGGCTTGTAACTGCATTTTATCATTGGCAGGTAACATCAACTGGTGGACGACAGAGCTGAACTTTGGCATGGCATTTGTTTGTGTTCTTCTGCTCTTTGCTGTGCTGTTGATGGCATATTCAAGAGTGGTGAGCATCCATGGTTATGTATCTAGTGCTCTTCTGAAGCTTTCAGGCATATTCTGTTATTATTTTAAGTTTAAAGAATTCAAACCTCACAAGATCATAAATTTAGGTTCAAATTTGAGAAAAAGTTTTTGTTTGTTTTCTCCAATTGCATATAACTTATTTATAAAAAAGTGATCAGCTACCATACATTGCAGTCCACCTTATTTTTACTTCACAGAAATATTTTGGACTCAAAACAACTATATTTCAATACAATTGAGAAAATAATTAAAATTTTTTCTAGGAAATGGAATTTGTTGATTCAAGAGTGCTGAATTTTCAGTTATTAGCAGCTCCTCTGTAAATCTGACAGAGGATTTGAAAATGTGATTGCCTGCCATCTTCAGAACAACAATGAAAATCTCACTGGGTGAAACACTGACATGCTGACAAATAACATAATTTATTTCTCAATGAAGTATTAGTATCATGCTTAACAGAGAATGTCTACGTTGGTTTTCATTCTATTTCAGAAAAGAACAATGGTCTGTAGTATGTGTAATGCTTCTTGAAACATTATGTAGAAAAATTTTAACTTGTACCTTCTACTTCATTTATAATAGTCTACCACAGAGATTGGGGCAGTCTAGTTGGGTTATCTGAGGTACTGCAGTATTTAAAACTTGTTACTTGTCTCAATTGGGTAAACATTTTTAAGCAAAAAAAATGTTTATGTCAGTGCATTAGAATGTTAATCTAAAGGAGCTTTTGGAAACGAAATAGTAAATGAAGTGTATGCCTTTCAAAACTGAAGATGGATATTTTGTATGGAGAAAACAAATGGACTGTGGACCATTCTAATTAGCTATGCATTAATAAGTTAGTACTACATTTTTTATTTGTGAAACAACAACATCATTGTATTATCAAAAATGACATTGAAACTTTATATTTCATTCTCTTCCAGCTCAGTATTGTGTCCTGTGCACTTGTGGGTGCCTATATGTTTCTCATGTGCTTGGCCATACCTCTGAGATCCACCCTTGTCCATATATTCCTGAATGCTCTTTACCATCAAACAGAAGAGAACTATGTCAATGTTTGGGTCATCTTTCCCTTCCATGCTCAAGGTGAGGCATGATACCATGGTGTTTTTTTTAAATTTAAGTATCTTTTCATTTGCTCTTTTTCTTTTTTAAATTGCTTAGTTGATTTTCAGAAAAAAATGTTTTCAGAGGTATTATTTTGACAAAACAAAAATATCATGACTATCAGGAGAAAGTATTGGTCAACCACGTTGTCCCATATAAGTTGCACTGCCAGGACGTACCAGATTTGGCATGGAAATTGCCAGTACCACAGTTCCCTGATCCCTGTATGATGTACCATAAATGTCACGATAAATGTGCTATGAGCAGTGGATGAATTTGGATTAAGCAATGATAAATACTTATTTTGGTACTTTTTGTGGTGGTTTCTTCACTGCTACAGTTGACGTCTATACACAGTTGAAATTAGAACGTAAATGATCATCTAGAACATTTTTAGAACTGCACCAAAATGTTTAAGAAACATGTCATGGACATATCATGTATGTTTTTCTGCACCTGACAGACTCATTTTTGAGTTGTACTGTTTCTAGCAGTGAAGTGGTTAATTTAGCTATGGATCATGAACTATGTTATTTTGCATGGATTTCAGCAGAAGTTTAACATTCAATATCCTTCATAATGCATGAACTGTGTTTCTACTTTGTCTCATAATTTTTGATGTGTAGACAAGAATGTTGAAGCTTTTCCCCTCTAAGGAAGTTATGCCAAGTGAAAGAATGGAGTAGCCTACTACAAAAGAAATTTGATGTATCTTCACACATGAGCACTAAGTGTACGTTATCAGCTTCACATGTGAGAAATGAGCTTTTTGGAAAAAAATGTTTGATTTCTCAATCTTATGTGATCCACAGACATAATTCTGCTGACGTTGTGGCCTATTTTGACAGCAGCTGGCATAATTTTCCAGTTCTACAGAGAGCCCAGTTGCAGACCAAGAAGATCGCCAAACATTTCGCAAGCTGTGGAAGAGTATGATGATGAGAGAGAGAAATTAAATGTCAGCACAGGGACTGAAAGTAGTGAAGAGAGGCGACGACTCTTACCTGAGAGAGCAAGTCAGGAGAGAAGGGATCAGCCATCATATCACAGCACCAGAAATGTTGACAGAGAAAAGAATTTTCTGACCTAACATCTCTGAATGTGAATGCTGTACCTGAAAATAGGCCAAACAGCAGCATTTCCAACTGCCAGACATTTTGTCTTCAACTGATCAGAGATTTGAAAATGTATTGAGAATAAATAAGCCAAATCATTCCCTTTCGAAGGTATATGAAGCATGCAACAAGCATTGTAAAGAAGGGAAAAAATCAGTTTTACTCTCTTTCTTTGGAACCTGCTCATCAAAAAAAATTCTGCCTGAAAAAAGTAAAGACCAAAATTCTGAGAAAATTGAGTTTAAATGAACTGTCGAACACATAAATGAACATACCCACCTTACAAAAACTCGATTTTAATGAGGAAATATTTATAAATTGAGGGTGAGACCAATACTGTCTTCTTCAGAAATGAATGCGTTTTCAATGTCCACAATGAAAAAAGAAATTGATATCTGACCTCTCATCACATTCAAAGCCCGATTTCTCAGTTCTAGCCCAGCGACTTGCGTCTCATTTCAACTGGCCGCGAGACATGTGAATCACTACACAGAGAAAACTGGAAAGAGAACATATAATTAAAGCTTTAATATTATCAGACTCACTGCTGAACACTGTGACGAAACAAATAAGAATTATGTATTTTTTTTTTTTTTTTAAAATAATTTCCCTCCTTCCTTGTGATACAGAGGGCTACTTCCTGCTTTTCCTGTTGATAACTGCATCAAGATTATTACTATCTGCTTTTCAATTCTGGCCCATATTTCCTTTAACTGTATTTTCTTCTCCTCCTTGATATTCTAGGATAATAATGAAATTCATGTTCGTTTTTTTTTCGTATATAAAAAGTGTGTTGGATATGAAAGGAGGAGGAAGATCATTGGTTTGTTTCATCTCTTGTCTTCTTTCACTGGCTTGAATCTGGCCCTTTTTTTTAGTAAATCAGAGAGAGATGTCAATCTTTATTTATATTCTCAGTCAGACTTCATGGCATTTCCAAACCAGCACAATATATATCGAGGAGTAGACCAAATGGGCTGACTTATTAATTGAGCATGCAAAGAACAAAAAAAAGTCATGCTTTACACAGTGAAGTGAATAGCCATAGTGCTTGATACATTTCACTTATACCACATGTAATTTTTTTTTTTTTTGTTGTTGTTTTCTTCACTTTTGGTTTTCTTTTCTGTATTTTTTTTCTTGCCAGTTATCATTGAACTTTGCTGCACATGAGGACATTAAGATATCATTGTCTGTGCCATATGATTTTGTTTGTGATTTAATGAATTAATTTTAAATCCTTAGGAAATAATTTTTATTATTAAATTACTTTCTTTAATCTTTCATCTATCAACATCAGAAAGCTATCAGATGTACTTGCAGAAGTTTCTAGGTTTCTTTTGTGTTTAGTTTTAGGAAATTCACAAAAACAGCTGTAATAATGTGATTTTAACACTTTGCCTATCACCAGTAGGAGGTAAGACAGCAGAAGTGATATTTGTGTTTGTGCTAAAAAAGAGAAAAATAAACAGTGCCTTGACAAACTGAAACAGGAAAAATATATATATTTATATACTGCATTTTTCCCTGATATTAACCATGTAGCTGTTATGCATGTGCAAACATTTGCACATTGACAAAAAGAGAGTTCGTTTTCAAATGTGGAATCAGTGTGCACAAACAGCAGTACTATAATTTAAATTTTCTGTGTCATATTCTGTATTAGCACTTCTTTTTTGACCTAGCAATAAAGCATATCTTTTAGTCTCCTATTCCTGCTGACAGCCATAGTATTGATGTGCTATCCAATGCTAATGGCATGACCAGGTATTCTTGATGCATAACATATAATTGTTTAATTACATTGAATAACACAATACAGTAACAGTCAAGCCCTCTGAAACCTAACTCTGGGCCCATATTATAAATGTATCATAAGCTTGTGGTAACCCTAGGACAACCGTAACTTGCCGCAGTTCACTTACGGCGTATTTATAACACTCGACTAGGCTCGAGCTCTGTCCTAACTTCAGTTCTAACTTACGATTGGTCAAGGGGTGCCAAAAGGGTGTCGTAAGCGAGCCAGCAGCATGAGAAAAGGTGGCCCGCGGCCTTTCAAGCGAGACGCTGCAAACCTAAGAATATAGATTCTAATTATAATAGACATTAACGAATTTTACGTAACCCGACAATTGTTGTTTTTGACGGTAGAGATTTCCTTAAACAACAGAAATGAAATCAAATTAAATCATCAACCAGACTAAAATTTTGATAAAAGATACTTGTGCTTTTCTGACGACCTAAAGCGTCTCGCCGTCTCCTTGCACTTTTATGTTAATGTCAAAGATTACTTCATGAAGTAAAATGTACGGAATCATTTAAAAAATTAGATTTACCTCATGAAAATAGGATCCCGGTTGTCAGTGTATCACTGTCTGTTTCGTTTTGCTCCTATGTATATGTTTTACAGTAGCATCTCATTTGTTTTCTACTCGCACATTTATAACCCAAACACATAATTACATTGGCTTTCTTTCTTTTGTTTTCTTTCTTTCTTTTTTTTTTTTTTTTTTGTTTAACCTCTTTGGTTTAAACCAGCTATGTTTTCTTTTCATCCTCTTCGCATTCTCGCATTCCTTCTTTCGAATCATTCACTGATTAGCATCAAATCTAATGTGTGGTGAATTTCAGCAGACCCTCATTAAGTCCCTTTTTCGTTTCATCTACTGTTACCATTTATTTAAATTTATTTTTCCCTTGTAATTAAATAATTGATACTACTAAATTTATTACAGTTTCGAAGGCATCTACTTTCAAGGGGCTTTAAGTTTATTAAGTTTCACTCAAAACCAAGAGTTTTATCCTGAATTCACTACCTACGTCCAAATTTCTGATACATGTAATTCGAATAAAAACGAAGCAATAGATTTTTTGTCCTCTTTGTGCCGATTAAATGCCTCTTGCATAATTCAAAGCCATCCTGTGAGTTTCTTTTAAATTGAACCAGTCAGTGCTACCACAAAGGTAAAAATCGGCTTTTGTTCCCTCCAAATGGTTCCCACCCAATGTGGAAATCAAAGGAGACAGTGTTGCGGATGAGGCGAGAGGGATTAGGCAGTTAATTTACCTACAAGTACTGTGAATATGCCCCACGACGTGGTGATAAGTGGGCTTTTAGGGGGGGGGGGGGGGGACCACTTGGGGAGCAGTGATGGTGATGCCAGAGCAATTGTAGACACAGTCATACAGTCAAACGTGTGTAGGGTACTAATTACGATATGTCGTGTGTAGGCAATCCTATGAGGTGTTGCGCCTGTGTTGCATTCACAGCCTACTTAGTTCTAACACCATAGCGGTATAGATCCAGTCATTTTCTATATAATGCTCGCTCATTTGCCTGCAGTTGACTAGCTTTATTTTATAAACTAGATCTACGTGATGGCTTCCTCTAACCCATGGAAGAGAAAGAAGACAGCTCTTTCCATTGATGTGCAATGTTCAAGAAGGCCACAGCTGAAAAGTATGGCATTCCCTAAATACACTGATGACAATATTAAAAAATGAGGAACATGTGGAAAAGTGGCAGCCTTCTCTTCCTTTTTTTTTTTTTTTTGCCCCATAGGCCATTCGAGAGACGTTTCCCTTATTAAAACAACTGGAAGATGAGCTTGCATAAATCAAACCCATTAGGGTGGTCATGGCAAATTCAATTTTAGTGGACTTGACTGTATTACCAAACTTTACATCTTTAATCCATTGTCTATTCTCTCTTAGTCTTATATCACTTATAAAAAATCATTTTGAATGCGAGAAGAAATCAAATACATGTACATGTACAGTGCTAAGAGTGAAAGAAGCACATTTGCATAATTACTATTATAAAGGGCTTCCGTACCTGAATATATTTTTTATTTTATACAGATTAAATCATTAATTATATTTAGAAAATTTATGTACTTTGGTTGCCTTCTACTCATAAAAAAATCCATTGCATCTTTTCTGTGGACAGGGAGACAATTCATAAGTGAAATTAGCTTGCATTTTGGATGAACATTGACTACTAAGACCCTCATCATTCACATCTAAATGAAATGGAACACATATATTGTGTTAATAGTATTGATTTGCTCTTTTTATGGATGAAGGAGATGATGTTCAGAAACAAGATTCACATGCATGTTGTACATGTATTTCCTATTTATTTTCACACATTTGGCTAACTTGGACTGTATGAATTTGCCAAATGATTACATGAGCAATTTTGTTTATACAACCCAGATGCTGGGGCCAGATCTAATGTCTTTCTTGCATGTATGTATTGCAGTACTTCAGAGAAAATCTTGCCAAACTCTTTGAGATTTAAGTTGGAATCAAATATTTCTGTCTGTCAGTTATTGATTATGACTGTTTTCCTTTCTTTCTCTAAACTAATTGCAATGTCATTTGATAGATGACAATAATCCCTTATTGTTTATGTGTATGATGTATCATTGTCATTGCAATCATCCTAAGACAAAGGGCTTTATTTGGTGAAACCAGCTTCACAAAAAAATTTTTAAAAAATGTCCGAGAAGCCTGTTTGACTTAATTTAATGTAAATGTCATTTTGATCAATTTCAATTTTTTTTTTTTTAAATGTTAGATACTATTAGGTCTATTGAACATTATGCGTTTTTTCACTTTTTTTCCCTGATATTTTGTTTAATCATTTGTCTTGCATCCAGAGCAAATGAGTCGGAAGTCATGCTGAGTGATCTCGAGTTACAGCTGTGTTTGATTTTTTACTAACTCAGATACCAAAATCATAAGCAAAAAAAACCAACCTTTTTTTTTTTTCAGGCTAAGAAAGGTTAACTATTCATTTGGTGAAAAAAGAAAAGAAATAAATTTGATACCTGGGTCAGAAAATAGTAAGCAACTGCCGTAGCTCGAAATCACCCGGGGCAACTTCTGACTCACTTGCCCTGGGCGCAAGACATTTTTTTTTTTTTTTTCAAGATTCTTCAGTATGCATAGATAGTTCCTACTTGAGACAATACTCACACTGTCATAGGAAATTAATTATTCAGGATTGTACAACTCTTCTATTGGCTGGATTTCTATGCTGACTTGATATTGGAAGTCATTTCTTCCTGAATCTTTATGAATAGATTTGAACTATCCATGAGGATACAATGTACAGTTATCTCCTCATCTGTGATATAGCTTAGTTTGACACTGCTGTGCATTTGGACTGTCTTTATAAGCTGTTTATGTAGAGATTTAATCTTACTGTTATATTTTGTGTGGATGTATTATGAATTGTTGTTCAAAGATGGTTATATGTTTCCTTTCTTAGAAATTATCTTGTAAAAAATTCAAGACCAGATGAAATTTAAATTAAGTTTTAACTGATCTCCTTGTCTTTGGCAGCTGGAAAAGAGATTGAAAAATATTAAAAGTGTCACATTTATTTATGTTTCAGTGAGAGGATTTGTGAATTAGTTCAAATGTAACTTAAGTAACTGACACTAATTTATATATAATAATATAAAGAAACCTTAATTTTACTTATATATATATATATACTATATATCGGTGCAAAAAATCAGTTCTTAGTCTCAAAAACAAACAGAATTTTACACCAAAAACTGGTTGATATGTTTACATGATAATGAAATCCTTGGGCTCCTTAAAGCTCTTTCATTAAAAACTCATGTTCTTTTATCCAGTGGTCTCTGTTTAAGATCTCACTTTATAACAATCCGATCTGCCAAAGATCCCACTTTGCTATGCAGGCAACAGTATGTTTTCACTATGATCAACAACAACAAGCCTAGGAACCCTGGCTGAAATAAAACAATTTCACTTATTATCAGACCATGAGATATGAATACTTCTTGTAATTTAATTTTATGTCAACTTATCCACTAGTTATGCATTGCCTATTTGAAGATAATCTGAATAGTCTTGTGTTTTGTAAAGGAAATAAACTCATTCTTTGTCTCCTTACAAGGTTTGGTCACATGGACAGTGTAAACAATGGTGCAAATTACTGGGTCAGTTCTATCAGAATACATGTACATGTATAGGGAAAGCCATCCCATCCTTCTTCTTGCTCTCAAAATATGTTTGCATCAATAGAGTTCCGCAAGATTTCAGAAAATTCCATCGACCCACAAAGTTTGTCACATTTTTTTCCGTAACCCTATTACAGTGGGTAAGACATTTGTGGTGAAAACTCTTCTCTATGACTATGGATGACAGACTCATAGCCAAGTAAATCTAGATACTCTCCAAACAATAATAGTAGTGGGTAGTGTTAATAATTATGTAGGAAAGAGTCTGGCGTACTTCCGAACTAAAATAAGAACCTTCAGCACAGACCGGAAATGAGGCAAAATCTTGTAAACAATAGCGCTTTGCGTTCATTGTAATTATGTTGATGTCGAGTTGGACACAGATAGTATTGTGCAATGTAAGACTATCACCCAAGAGGCAAAAGTGACAGTACCAGCTAATAGCATAAGCATAAATTAGCTTAGTCCTACCTAGCTTGATGTGTCAAATGACTTAAAGCCAAATTCTAATTTTAAAAACATTTGATATCTTATTCTTACCTTGCCTAGTTGAGAGACTGCAAATGCCGCATGTTTGCCTCACTTACAGGTTGGAAACCCACTTTCTGCGAGAAACCCTGCTGAGTTTGTCCTGAAATCTTGCGGAACTCTATAAGCTGTATAATAATTAACAATGACCCATTGTGAGTACTTACTGTTTGCCACTCAGTGTGTTCCACAAAACATGTGCAATAGATATACTTGTATTAAGAGAAGCATAGAGCAATTTCATCTCATGGAAACTCACAACGTTAATAAGAGTGTTCAGTGTCGTCATGCGATCATTAGAAGATCTGTTGGAGATTGGAAGGTGAAAGGCAAGAGGTGGAATGAAGTTTGAGAGAAAACAGGAATTGAGAGACAATATGTGTGTCTGTATCATGAAAATAGATCGCATCTGTACTTTCACTCTTTGTAATTTGTTGTCACATGTGGGCCTAGCATGATCCACATAAGAAATTATGTATTTTGTCTTCCATTTGCTCTGTTCAAAGGAAGAGATTAACATGATAGACAACCATATTATCCATATTTTGTTATGTGCATGTTTTCTTAGCTGGTGGATTCTGTTTGTACAAATATCCACTATGACTATGAGCTCTTCTGCTTGTTTAAACCTGTTGATTCTGAAAATCTTCAAGTAACTGTGTAGTATTATTAATTCTAGACCAGCATCTGTATTTTTTTGCGGGGATACTGAAAGCTTGCTGAATGATATATGCGTTCTCTCATTCATTTCGGTCATTCAGAAGGTTCTGTTATGCTGTATTATTTTTTAAAACAACAAAATTGAAAAACAAAAATCAGCTATTTGTATTGCATGTAATACTTACACACACGTAAAAAAAGATCATAATGATATCACTTATAATATAATTTGCCAATTGCTTGTAATCAGAGGATGATCCCTTTTTGTTTTGTTATGACTGTTGAGGTGCCCTATGACAATATACTATTTGAAATAAAAATTTAAGTTTTCATTTCAACTGTCCTTTGAGATTTTTTTCAACATCAAAGTACTTTAATAATTTACCGGTACTACTTTGTCTAGGTACGTATATGTACATGTATATGCATCACTTTCTTTTCCTTTAACATTTAATTATTTACTCAGTTGTGTCTTGTTGTCTTGACACGTATACTACTATACAAAGTTTTCAGCTTCCAGAAAGTGCGCACTATGGTAAATGACAGTATGTAACTTATGAGCTCAAAGAGGAAGGCAGTCTACTTCACTGTTCTGTAAATATGGCTCAGCTCACAAAACTAGCAGAGAGATGAATTTGGAAGAGCTGTGTGTTAATTGCTTCTTGAGAGCCGAGTGCTTGTTTTTATATAATTAGTCCTCATTTTTTCGGGTATGAAGCATCAGCAATAAAAATATATCTTGATTGGGAATGCTCTTCCTTTTATTTATTACTTTTACAGCTGTATTTCCAGTTTTCGATTTTTAAAAATAAAATAAAATAACAAACAAAAGGCTTCAAAATCACAGACATTTTCAACATCAGTTGCATTTGTTACTCTTGTAATTAAACCAAATACAGTGGAGTCCGCTTAAGATAAACCTGGCTTAAGATAAACTTCCGGTTAATATAAACTTTTCATAAGGACCC
>JBCAUA010026451.1:0-12483 GCA_038406235.1 Peronia verruculata
AAGAATTAAAACATAAAATCAATAACGGCATACAAGATGGTACATATAGGTCTTGAAGGTAGTATAAGATTTGGGATCCTTCTCTTCATTTGCGAGAGGAGCAAGGGTTTCAAGATACTAGAATTTGACAGTTTTCGACTTTCCGTTTTAAAACTATCTCCTTTTTCATACACTGGCACTTTCGATCTGTGCAAATCGGTAGCTAATGGAAATAAAACCTAAAACCGATATCGGCATCCAAGAGGATACATGAAGATAGCAAAAGATTGGGGTTCCTTCTCTTCATTTGAGAGAGGGGCAAGGGTTACAATATGCTGAAATTTGACAATTTCCGACTCACTATCTTCTTTTTCATACAGGGGTAGTTTTCGATCTGTGTAAATCGATAGCTAATGGAATCAAAACATGAAATCGATAACGGCATACACCAGGGTACATATACGTCTTCAAGGTAGTAAAAGATGGGGGTACCTTCATTTCCGAGAGGGGCAAGGCTTTAAATATGCTTAAATTTGACATTTTTCGACGCTCCGTTTTAAAACTAGCTCCTTCTTCATACACTCGTACATTCCACCAGTGAAATCAAAAGCTAATGGAATCAAAACATAAAATCGTTAACGGCATACAAGAGGGTACATATAGGTCTTGAAGATAGTAAAAGATGGGGGTTTCTTCTCTTCATTTGGAATATGGGCAAGGGTTTCAAGATGCTTGAATTTGACAGTTTTCGATTTTCCGTCTCCCTTTTCAGACACTGGTACATTCGACTAGTGAAATCAAAAGCTATTGGAATCAAAACATACAATCCATAACGGAATACAAGAGGTTACATATAGGTCTTGAAGATAGTAAAAGATGGGGCTTTCTTCTCTTCATTTGCGAGAGTCGCCAGGGTTACAAGATGCTGAAATTTGACATTCTGACTCTCCTTATTTATACACTGGTACATTCGATTAGTGCAAACCGATAGCTAATGGAATCAGAACATAAAATCGATAACGGTTTCTTCTCTTCATTTGCGATAGGGACAAAGGTTACAAGATGCTGAAATTTGACAATCCGACTCTCCGTATTAAAACTATCTCCTTTTTCATACACTGGTAAATTCGATCTCTGCAAATCGATAGCTAATGGAATCTAAACATACAATCGATAACGGCATAAAAATGGGTACTTATAGGCCTTCAAGATAGTAAAAGATGGGGGTTCCTTCTCTTCATTTGCGAGAGGGGCAAGGGTTACAAGATGCTTAAATTAGACATTCTGACTCTCTGTTTTAAAACTATCTCCTTTTTCACACACTGGTACTTTCGATCTGTTCAAATCGATAGCTAATGGAAGAAAAACATAAAATCGATAACGGCATACAAGAGGGCACATATAAGTCTTGAAGATAGAAAAATATAGGGGTTCCTTCTCTTCATTTGCGAAAGGGGCAAGGGTTTAAATATGCTTAAATTTGACAATTTTCGACGATCCGTTTTAAAATTATCTCCTGCTTCATACACTGGTACTTTCGATCTGTGCAAATCAATAGCTAATGGAATCAAAACATAAAACCGATAACGGTATACATGAGGGGAAAAATAGGTCTTGAAGATAATAAATGATGGATTTTCTTTCTCTTCATTTGCGAGAGGGGCAAATGTTTAAATATGCTTGTAATTGACATTTTTCGACTTTCCATTTTAATACTATCTCCCTTTTCATACACTGGTAAATCGATAGCTAGTGGAATAAATACATAGAATCGATAATGGCATACATTAGGGTACATATAGGTCTTGAAGATAGTAAAAGATGCAGGTTCCTTCTCTTCATTTGCGAGAGAGGCAAATGTTTAAATATGCTTAAATTTGACATTTTTCGACTTTTCCATTTTAAATCTCCCTTTTCATACACTGGTACATTCGACCAGTGAAATCAAAAGCTATTGGAATCAAACCATAAAATCGATAACGGCATTCAAGAGGGTACATATAGGTCTTGAAGATGGTAAATGATTGGGATTTCTTCTCTTCATTTTCAAAAGGGGTAAGGGTTTCAAGAAGCTAGAATTTGACAGTTTTCAACTTTCCGTTTTAAAACTGCCTAATTTTTCATACATTGGCACTTTCGATCTGTGCAAATAGATATCTAATGGAATTAATTCATAAAATCCATATCGGCGTACAAAAGGGTACTGATGATATTAAAAGATGCAGGGCCCTTCTCTTCATTTCCGATAGGGGCAAGGGTTTAAATGTGTTTAATTTGACATTTTTCCACTTTCCATTTGAAAACTGTCTCCTTTTTCATTCATTGGTACCTTTGCTCTGTGCTAATCGATAGCTCATGAAATCAAAAAATAAAATCGATAACGGCATAAAAGAGGGGACATATAGATCTTGAAGATAGTAAAAGATGGGGGTTCCTTCTCTTCATTTGCCCTAGGGCATGGGTTTCAAGATGCTAGAATTTGACGGTCCGATTCTGTTTTACAACTATCTCATTATTCATACACTGGTACATTCGATTAGTGCAAATCGATAGTAATTGGAATCAAAACATAAAATCGATAACGGCATACACGAGGTACATATAGGTCTTTAAGGTATTAAAAGATGGGGGTTTCTTCTCTTCATTTGCGAGAGGGGCAAGGGTTACAAGATGCGGAAATTTGACAGTTTTCGTCGTTCCGTTTTAAAACTATCTCCTTTTTCATACACTGGTACTTTCGATCTGTGCAAATCGATAGCTAATGGAATCAAAACATAAAATCGATAACGGCGTACAAGAGGGTACATATAGGTATTGACGGTAGTAAAATATGCAGCTTCCTTCTCTTCATTTCCGAGTTTGGCACTGGTTTAAATATGCTTAAATTTGACATTTTTCGACGTTAAAACTATCTCCTTTTTCATACACTGGTACATTTGATCTGTGCAAATCTATAGCTAATAGAATAAAAACATAAAATCGATAACGGCATTCAAGATGTTACATATTGGTCTTGAAGTTAATAAAAGATGGGGGATCCTTGCCTTCATTTCCGAGAGGGAGAAGTGTTTAAATATGCCTTTTTTCGACGTTACGTTTTAAAACTATCTCCTTTTTCATATACTGATACTTTCGATTTGTGCAAATCGATAGCTAATGGAATCAAAACATAAGATCGATAACTGCATACAAGAAGGTATATATAGGTCTCGATGATAGTAATAGATGCAGGTTCCTTCTCTTTATTTCCGAGAGCGAGAAGGATTTAAATATGCTAGAATTTGACAGTTTTCGGGGTTCCGTTTTAAAACTATCTCCTTTTTCATACTCTGGTACTTTCATCTGTGCAAATCGATAGCTAATGGAATCAAAACATAAAATCGACAACGGCGTACAAGAGGGGACATATAGGTCTTAAAGATAGTAAAAGATGCAGGTTCCTTCTCTTCATTTGCGAGAGGGGCAAAATGGTTTAAATATGCTTAAATTTCATATATTTCGACGTTTTGTTTTAAAATTGTCTCCTTTTTCATACACTGGTACTTATGATCTGTGCAAATCTGTAGCTAATGGAATCAAAATATAAAACCGATATCGGCATCCACGAGTGTACATATAGGTTTTGAAGATAGTAAAAGATGGGGGTTCCTTCTCTTCATTTGCGAGAGGTTCAAGGGTTACAAGATGCTAAAATTTGACAGTTTCCGAATCACCGTTTAAAAACTATCTCCTTTTTCATACACTGCTACTTTCGATCTGTGCTAATCGATAGCTAATGGAATTAAAACATGAAATCGATAACGGCGTATAAGAGGATACATATAGGTATTGAAGTTAATAAAAGATGGGGGATCCTTCTCTTCATTTCCCAGAGGAGCAAGGGTATAAATATGCTTATATTTGATATTTTTCGACGTTCCGTTTTAAAATTATCTCCTTTTTCATATACTGATACTTTCGATTTGTGCAAATCGATAGCTAATGGAATCAAAACATAAAATCGATAACGGCATACAAGAAGGTATATATAGGTCTCGATGATAGTAAAAGATGCAGGTTCCTTCTCTTCATTTCCGAGAGGGAGAAGGGTTTAAATATGCTAGAATTTGACAGTTTTCGACTTTCCGTTTTAAAACTCTCCTTTTTCATACTCTGGTACTTTCGATCTGTGCAAATCGATAGCTCATGGAATCAAAACATAAAATCGATAACTGCATACAAGAAGGTATATATAGGTCTCGATGATAGTAATAGATGCAGGTTCCTTCCCTTTATTTCCGAGAGCGAGAAGGATTTAAATATGCTAGAATGTGACAGTTTTTGGGGTTCCGTTTTAAAACTATTTCCTTTTTCATACACTGGTACTTTCGATCTGTGCAAATCGATAGCTAATGGAATCAAAACATAAAATCGACAACGGCGTACAATAGGGGACATATAGGTCTTCAAGATTGTAAAAGATGCAGGTCCCTTCACTTCATTTGCGAGAGGGACAATGGTTTAAATATGCTTAAATTTCACATTTTTCTCCTTTTTCATACATTGATACTTTCGATCTGTGCTAATCGATAGCTCATGGAATCAAAAAATTAAATCGATAACGGCATACAAGAGGATACATATAGGTCTTGAAGATCGTGAATGATGGGGGTTCCTTCTCTTCATTTCGAGAGGGGCAAGGGTTACAAGATGCTGAAATTTTACATTCTGACTCTCTGTTTTAAAACTATCTCCTTTTTCATATACTGATACATTCTATTAGTGGAAAACGATAGCTAATGGAATCAAAACATAAAATCAAAAACAGCGTAGAGGAGGGTAAATATAGGTCTATAAGATAGTAAAAGATGGGGGTTCCTTCTCTTCATTTGCGAGGGCGGCAAGGGTTTCAAGATGCTGAAAATTAACAGTATAAAACTATCTCCTTTTTAATACGCTGCTACTTTCGATCTATAGAAATCTATAGCTAATGGAATCAAAACATAAAATCGATAATGGCATAAAGGAGGGCGCATATAGGCCTTGAAGATAGCAAAAGGTGTTGGTTCCTTCTCTCCATTTGCGAGAAAGGCAAGGATTTAAATATGCTTAAATTTGAGAATTTACGACGTTCCGTTTTAAAATTATCTCATGCTTCATACACTGGTACTTTCGATCTGTGGAAATCAATAGCTAATTGAATCAAAACATGAAATCGATAACGGCATACAATAGGGCACATATAAGTTTTGAAGATAGTAAAAGATGGGGGTTCCTTCTCTTCATTTGCGAGAGCGGTAAACGTTTAAATATGCTTAAATTTGACATTTTTCGACTTTCCATTTTAAAACTATCTCCCATTTTCATATACTGGTACTTTCGATCTGTGCCAGTCGGTAGCTAATGGAATTAAAACATAAAATCGATAACGGCGGACAAAAGGATAGATACAGTTATTAAAGAAAGTAAAAGATGCAGGGTCCTTCTCTTCATTTCTGTGAGGGGCAAGGGTTTAAATATGCTTGAATTTGACATTTTTCGACGTTCCGTTTATCTCCTTTTTCATACACTGGTACTTTCGATTTGTGCAAAATCTATAGCTAGTAAAATTAAAACATAAAATCGATTACGGCATAGGTATTTAAGAAAATAAAAAATGGGGGTTCCTTCTCTTCATTTGCGAGAGGGGCAAGGGTTACAAGATGCTGAAATTTGACAGTTTCCGACTCTCCGTTTTAAAACTATCCCGTTTTTTATACACTTCTACTTTCGATCAGTGCAAATAAGTATCTAATGGAATCAAAACATAAAATCGATAACGGCATACAACAGGTTACAAATATAATTTATGATAGTAAAAGATGGGGGTTACTTCTCTTTATTTGCGAGAGGGGCAAGGGTTACAAGATGCTGGACTTTAACAAGTTTGGACTTTCTGTTTTAATATAGTCTTCTTCTTCACAAACTGGTACTTTCGATCCGTGCAAAATGTTAGCTAATGGATTCAAAACTTAAAATCGATAACCCTGTAAAAGAGGGCACATAATATAGGTCTTGAAGATAGTGAAAGATGGGGTTCCTTCTATTTATTTGCGAGATGGGCAAGGGTTACAAGATGCTCAAATTTGACAATTTTGGACTTTTCCTTTTACGTTGTCACCTTTTTAATACACTGGTACTTTCGATCTGTGCAAATCGATAGCTAATGGAATCAAAACATAAAATCGATAAAGGCGTACAAGAGGGTTCATATAGGTCTTGATCATAGTAAATGATGCAGGTTCCTTCTCTTCATATGCGAGAGGGGCAAGGGTTTAAATATGCTTAAATTTGATATTGTTCGATGTTCCGTTTTAAAATTATCTCCTGCTTCATACACTGGTACTTTCGATCTGTGCAAATCGATAGCTAATTAAATCAAAACATAAAATCGATAACGACATAAAAGAGATTACATATAGATCTTTAAGATAGTAAAAGATGGGGGTTCCCTCTCTATATTTGCGAGAGGGGCAAGGGTTACAAGATGCTGAAATTAGACAGTTTTGGACTTTCCATTTTAAAACTGTCTCCTTTTTCATACACTGCTACTTTAGATCGATGAAAATCGAGAGCTAATTTAATCAAAAGATAAATTTGACGGTTTTCGACTTTTTCTTCTTTTTCATACACTGGAACATTCGATCAGTGAAATCAAATGCTAATGGAATCAAAACATAAAATCGATAACGGCACACTAGATAGTACATATAGGTCTTCAAGATAGTAAAAGATGGGGGTTCCTTATCTTCATTTTCCAGATTGGCAAGGGTTTCAAGATGCTAGAATTCGACAGTTTTCGACCTTCCGTTTTAATACTGTCTCCTTTATCATACACTGGTATTTTCGATCTGTGGAAATCGATACCTAATCGAATCAAATCATAAAATTAATAACGGCGTACAAGAGGGTACATACAGGTGTTGAAGACAGTAAACGATGGGGGTTCTATCTCTTCATTTGCGAGAGGGACAATGGTTACATGATGCTGAAATATTACATACCAACTCTCTGTTTTAAAACTGTCTCCTTTTCATACACTGGTACATTCGATCAGTGCAAATCGATAGTTAATGGAATCAAAACATAATATCGATAACAGTATAAATGAGGGTACATATAGGTCTTGAAGATAGTAAAAGATTCAGGTTTCTTCTCTTCATATGGGAGATGGGCAAGGGTTTTAACAAGCTTCAATTTGACACCATTCGACGTTCCGTTTTAAATCTATCTCCTTTTTCATACACTGGTACATTCGATGAGTGCAAATCGATAGCTAATGGAATCAAAACATAAAATCAATAACGGCATACACGAAAGTACATATAGGCCTTGAAGATAGTAAAATATGCAGGTTCCTTCTCTTCATTTGCGAGAGGGGCAAGCGTTTAATTTTACTGAAATTTGTCATTTTTCGACGTATCGTTTTAAAACTATCTCCTTTTTCATACACTGGTACTTTCGATCTGTGCAAATCGATAGCTAGTAAAATTAAAACATAAAATCGATAACGGCATACAAAAGGGTACATACAGGTCTTGTAGATAGTAAAAGATACAGGTTCCTTCTCTTCACATGTGATAGGGGCAAGGATTTCAATATGCGTATATTTTACATTTTTAGAATCTCCGTTTTAAAACTGTCTCTTTTATTATACACTGTCGATCAGTGCAGATCAATAGCTAATTAAATCAAAATATAAAATCAATAACGGCATTCAAGAGGTTAGATATAGGTCTGGAAGATTGTAAAAGATGAGGGTCCCTTCTCTTCATTTCCGAGACGGGCAAGTATTACAAGATGCTGAAATATGACAGTTTTCGATTTTCCGTTTTAAAACCATCTCTTTTTTTCATACACTGGTACATTCGATCAGTGAAGTCAAGAGCTAATGGAAACAGAACATAAAATCGATAACGGCAAAAAAGAGGCTTTATATAGGTCTTGAAGATAGTAAAAGATTGTGGTTCCATAGGCCATCTCTTTATTTGCCAGAGGGGCAAGGGTTTCCTTTTTCATAGACTGGTACTTTCGATCTGTGCAAATCGATAGTTAATGGAATCAAAACATAAAATCGATAACGGCGTGCAAAAGGGTACAATAGGTTTTGAAGATAGTAAAAGATGGGGGTTCCTTCTCTTCATTTGCGAGAGGGGCAAGAGTTTAAATATGCTTGAATTTGACAGTTTCCGACTCTCCGTTTTATACAATGGTAATTTTGATATGTGCAGATCGATGGCTAACGGAATCTATATATAATATCGAAAACGGCATAAAGATGTTACATATAGATCTTGAAGATAGTAAATGACGGGGGTTCCTTCTCTTCATTTGCGAGAGGGGCAATTATTTAATGATGCTGAAATTTGACAGTTTTCGACTTTAGTATTAAATCTTTTTTATACACTGCTACTTTCGGTCTGTGAAAATCGTTAAGTAATGAAATCAAAAGATAAAATCGATAACGGCATCTATGAGGGTACATATAGGTCTTCAAGATAGTAAAAGATTGGGGTTCCTTCTCTACATTTACCACAGTTCAAAGGTTGAAAAAAGCTGAAATTAGACAATTTTGGACATTCCGTTTTAAAACTGTCTTTTTTTTCAAACACTGGTACCTTCCAATATGTGCAAATCGATAGCTAATAGAATCAAAACATAAAATCGAAAACGACATACAAGAGGGTACATAATATAGGGCTTGAAGATAGTAAAAGATGGGGGTTCCTTCTCTTCATTTGCGTGAGGGGCAAGGGTTTTAATATGCTTAAATTTGACATTTTTCGACTCTCAGTTTTAAAACTATCTCCTTTTTCATATACTGGTACTTTCGATCAGTTCAGATCGATAGCTAATGGAGTCAAAACACAAAATTGATAACGACATACAAGAGGGTACATACAGGTGTTGAAGACAATAAACGATTCGGGTTCTATCTCTTCATTTGCGAGAGGGGCAATGGTTTCATGATGCTGAAATATTACATTCCAACTCGCCAATGGAATCAAAACATGAAATCGATAACGGCATAAAAGAGGGTACATATAGGTCTTGAAGTTAGTAAAAGATGTAGGTTTCTTCTCTTCATATGCGAGAGGTCAAGGGTTTAAACATGCTTCAATTTGACACTATTCGACGTCCCGTTTTAAATCTATATCCTTTTTCACACACTGGTACATTCGATGAGTGCAAATCTATAGCTAATGGAATCAAAACATAAAATCGATAACGGTATAAAAGAGGGTACATATAGGTTGTGAAGATAGAAAATGATGGGGGTTTCTTCTCTTCATATGCGAGAGGGGAAAGGGTTTAAAAATCCATAAATTTGAATCTATTCGCCTTTCCATTTTAAATCTATCTCCTTTTTCATACACTGGTACATTCGATGAGTTTAAATCGATTGCTAATGGAATCAAAACATAAAATCGATAACGGCATAAAAGAGGGTACATATAGGTCTTTAAGATGGTAAATGATGGGGGTTCCTTCTCTTCATTTGCGAGAAGGGCAAAGGTTTAAATTGGCTGAAATTTCACAGTTTTCGAATCTCCGTTTTAAAGCTGTCACTGTTATTATACACTAGTACATTCGAGCTGTGCAAATCGATAGCTAATGAAATGAAAATATGAAATCGATAACGGCATACGAGACATGCTGCTCAAGCATTCTATATGAACCAGCTAAGTTTCTGCGCTTTGCCAGCTACACATTGTGTAAGGCAAGCAGTGACAACAGGGGAAAATTCACTTTCACTCCAATATATACTACTTGAACTATGTTCGTACGTGTATATAATAAAAAATAATCAGTAAAAAATAAAACTATGATAATCTTAATAGTTTCATCACATGGTGTATTTGTTTTAGTTTTTTTTTTTTTTTTCGTCTTCTTCTTGTTCTCTTCTTCTTCGTCTTATGTTTATTATTATTATTATTATTGTTATTGTTGTTATTATTTAATTTGTCGGTCTTCCGTCTTTCAAATATCAAGAGAAAAAAAATGTTTTACTTTTTCTTTCCTATGCTTCATATCTCTTGTAGGCCTACTTGGCAAAGACAAGTGAATTGGTTGAGGTCAAAGTGAGGTCAAAGTGATTCATTTCGACGAGGGGGTCAAAGAAAGATTCATCAATGTCTGCCTGAGAAACTGCCCAAATGTTAACAACCAGTTCAAATAATTCCAGGGAGGAAGGGATTAGACAAATATAGTCACTATACAATGCGCAGAATCATTGAAACAGCAGGTCAAACAAACCATGGTGAAAGATTCATTGTGCGTTATCGAAACCAGTACGTTTCCAGTACGTTCAATAGCTAGTATAATTAGGGCGTACACGCAGTCGAACATGGAATTACGATAACCGTACGTTTCGGTTATTTGTGTCAGGGGCAAAGTAATCACTGTTTTAGTAAATCTACATCCCTTTTCATGGCCTAGTTATGTGAAATTAAGTTTATTTATACCGATTTACCAACAATGAAAGCTGGACATCGGTCTCTTTGTCTGGAAGTCAAAGAAAGTATGTCGTGGTCGGATCATGACTGATCGTGAGTGAAGTTATATAGTCTTTAACACATTAAATTAATGGCTTCATCTCTTGACCACTGGGCTACCAACATCACATTAAGTTTTTGGATGGCTGTCATTCTTCTCAAAGTTGTTCAACTGCATTGCTACCATGGAAGTTTGTCAACCATTTACTGGTGCCATTGTACGTCAGAAAAACATAACAGCAAATTAATAGTTATTTAACCGATGGGAAGTGAGAAATCGAAGTGCTATAATAATACCTTTGAGACAGCCAAATGAAGAACGGCAGGTGACAAACACAGGCGATAGAGGGCAAGAGCTGACTAGAGCCCTCCTACCCAAGATAACCTAAAATATGCCCCCCCCCCCCGCATTAACAGTATATAAGTAGGTTTATTGCTCCCACTTGCAGGCGGTGAAAGCCCGCCATCGGTGGGATGTTGTCTCCCATAAAATACCATCGCTGACGTTCCAGGGATGACATCGTTTCTCTCTCTCCTTGCCGCTGTCTTCTGTCGCTCTCTTTCCTCTCACCTTCTTGACGTGTAAACGTAACTTACCGTGTGTAGCACAATATAGCTGTGATCGTGCTGATGTGCCGTTGAGCCCTAATACAAACAAACAAACAAAACCTAAAGTATGTCCGAGATGTGGTGCATGTGCCTCTCTAGATCTGACCAACATAGTCATGCCGCCAAAGACATTCTTACCATTGATCCTCGGACCCGGTTCTGCCATCTAATCATCTTCATCAACGTATTTTTCACCCTGTATCAGGGTATAGGCCGCGAACAACAGACTTCCACTTTCTCCTACACTGGGCAATTCTCACTCCATCTTTCCAGTGTAACCCTCCTCTCTTGAAATCACCCTCCATGAGTCTTCTCCAGGTTATTCGTGGTCTATCCCGCCCTATTTCTCTGTCCCTATGAGTTCCATTGAAGTAACCACCTTGTAGTGCTGCTGCATGGTCTCCTAAGGGTGTGTCCATTTTCATCTTCGTTCACCTGTCTATGTCAGTTGGTTTTGTTCTTTCCTTTCCCAGACTACTACATTTTGAATGGTACTTTCTGCCCATCTGATGCGCAGAATCTTCCTGAAGCAGCCATTTACAAAACTTTGTAATTTGTTGGTCCAAGCCTAAGGTAAGCTCCAAGTTTCACTTCAGCCATCTTATTATCTGAAAATATGGTCGGATTCTCAAAATCTCGCAATTAGCATAGTCCGATTTCTGAAATACCTGAGGAAGGCATCTACTCAAGATATTTCGATCTGAGACTCCCTGATAAATGCTGGAGTTGCAAGTTTTGAGAAGGAACATTTATGTTAAACTTTTTTAAGGCAGACGCATTCCAACCGCACAACTATAGGAGGCAAGGATCATCTTTTTTGTCCTTTGATTATTCCAACGATAAGCGTTAAAAAACAGAGTCGTATTGATTGTTTCAAATCTGCCAGTCCAATCAAACAACTGAACCTTCGTTTTGTCTGTCTGTCTGTTTGTTTGTTTGTTTGTTTGTTTGTTTGTTTGTTTTTTCATGTCAGTGCTAAGTATACGCATGTTAATACACTGCCAATTAAACACAGAAAGATGGATAGAGAGATAGAAAAACAGATACACGCACAGAGGCACATAGACAAGCAGATTGATGAACTGGCTGTCAGGCAGCCATGCAGACAAGCAGACAGACATGCCTACAGACAGACAGACAAACAGACAGACAGACAGACACACATAGAATTTACCAGACTGATTTTTTAGTTTGTTTGTTTGTTTTTTACTAAAATAAACAACCCGGGTAATATACTAAACGAAATATTAAACTAAAAATAATAATATTTTAACGATCTGTCTGATATAATATATTACTCACGGAAGTCCATCTATCTATCTATCTATCTATCTATCTATCTATCTATCTATCTATCTATCTATCTATCTATCTATCTATC
>JBCAUA010026462.1:0-12482 GCA_038406235.1 Peronia verruculata
TAGATAGATAGATAGATAGATAGATAGATAGATAGATAGATAGATAGATAGATAGATAGATAGATAGATAGATGTCAGACATCAACAGTCCAACACCATCAGTCCACACACTTCCTATTCTTACATGAGATCTGTAGAGGAGTTTTGTCCCTTATATGGCAAGCTGTTTTCTGACCTGTTCTCAAAATGTTCAATATAGCCCATCTAAAGCCAAGCAATTTCAGCCGTAGAGACTCATAAAGAATTACATCTGATTTCACGGTAATGAATTATCCTTGAGTTCTTTTAAATTAGACGATCTTGTTAACGACCTTATCAAGTGACAGCGTTATCTCTATAGTTCAACGCTTTCATTAAACATCTCTCTCTCTCTCTCTCTCTCTCTCTCTGTGTGTGTGTGTGTGTGTGTGTGTGTATGTAGGAAGACTGTAACCAACAGACATGTTGTGAACCACGACAACATTAGTAACATAAGTAACTGCAAATATAGTAATAATCATATAACAATCATATTTGGAACAACTATAGAGACAAAACACGGACTACAACATTAAATAAAACGAATATATTTTAACAATGGAATAAGTCTCTTCTTGCTTAGCAGCTGTTTATTTTCGCCTCATTTCTCGCAATTCCTGCGTGGGATCAGACAGTCTGTGAGAGATTAAAAAAAAAAAAAACAGGAACATTTTAAAAAAGTGACGGTGATTCTTTTCTGAATGTCCAGAGAAGGTTAAAGTCATTCTCAGTAACTTTATCATGTCATTAGAACTTGTAAACATAAAAAGAGATTATCACCAAGCAACAAGCCCAACAAGTTGAAACAAACGAATACAAATAAATATGGTCGAGTAGGAGAATATAAATGTTAATGTTCAGAATTCCAAGGTTTTAAGTCATTTAGTCTTTCGCCAGAGCAACATGGCATCGTTGTCAATAAAATATGATCTAGTGAAATCACAGACGTCCCTTTACAACACTTGATATCCTATGAAAAGAGATGTGAATTAAAGAAACAACAACAAAAAAAAAAAAACTCTAGTTGACTAATACTTTATTTGATTCCCTGTGATCATGAACCTCCACTCGGTACTTTCTGATCGTCAGCACTGCCCCAGTCACTAGCAGATCACGTGTTTCTCTAACACAAAACCAGTTGCCTTGATTATATCTCAGAGCTAACAGGTAAGGTCGCCTCGTTACACTTATCGGCATTTTATGAGCATAGAGGAGTCGATTAAAAAAAACAAAAAACTCTTCACCAAGAATACAATATTGCATATATTCTGAGTCGTCAAGTTTGCCTTTTTAGCTGTTAGTCTTCCTACGAAATCCAGACAGTTATAATACAACATGCTGTTATCAGTAGTTATCAATTAATCTTGTTATTAATTTAACAAAGATGATGACAGTGGCTGTTGTAATGAATGTGTTAGTGTCATTTTATTGCGATGAGCATTACTATTATTGTTATTATTAATAATGTTATCATTTTTATTAATTTTATCATTATTGTTGTTGTTTGTATTACTGTCTATTGTCCTTCATTTTTAACGGCAATTTTCATCGTTGTCACGCTAATGATTAACAAGAATGTACAAAGAAAACGTTTTCGACAACCAGGTCTACATATAAATGTTGACACTAGGTGCCCAAGTGAATCCAAATAAAATTAAGGGTTAAACGGAAGAAAGAGTCACTTATTATCTCATGGATACGTTCCGCTCTGCAGCAGGTTTAAATCTGCCTACTAGACATGGAAATGGATTCATCACGTCTTACATCTGACCGTGTGACTATCAGTCTCACATGGTAAAATACTGGCGTAGAAACAGATCACTAAGAGAGACAGCAGGAAAATGTATCAAACATAAGATAAACCATGGCTGGAGACTGCTGTGATGTTTGTAAGATACAACATGGACGTGTCACACTGTAAACAACAGACAACAAACAACACAAGCTAAGAGATAATAATAATGTATGAAAAACTATGAATGGCCTCACAAAGCATTACACCAATCCCGGTACAAAGGCAGCTCGCATATCCTTCCACGTATTTTAGGACCCGTTTGTCTCCACATTTTGCTCCACTCTTCTCTGCACATGTCAATCAGCGGCATATCTGCTTGAGCCAGCCCACCCAGCAGCAAACTCATTGCTAAGAGCAAAACTGTTTTCATCTGAATAGAATAATAACAATAGTAATAAAAGAAAATGAACAGATAAATCATGAACAAACAAACAAACAACAAAAAAGAATAGATGAATGAATAAATGGATGAATCAATCAATCAGTCAACCAGCCATTCACCAATCAATAGGAAAATAAGTGAAGTCCCCTAAAAACAACACATTCTGTTGTTATGTCGATGATTAACTAAGACAGCTTCCAATGTGCAATGTAATGAAAAGTGCCGTTTTTCTCCTTCCTCTTTATTATTATTATCATTATCATTTTTAAATTGAACAGTCCATTTGAAAAGAGGATTCCCCGAGATTCTAAGCAAGACTTAAACCTACGCTTTTTGTGAAATGATTCCCTAGACACTACACATAGTGACGGTGCCATGATGGGTAACAATGAGAGCGTGTATTGGTTATCAACTGAAGTATAGGGACGTATCGTGCCAGCAAAATGATTATCAGCTGTTCCTCCTGACTGGAGAACAACAACATCTTAATGTTACCTTCCTGCGCTCCAGGGGCTGAGTTGTTTATTTGTCATGTGAGCTGTAGAACAATGCCAGATGTTTCTCTCTTCAAATCTTTGAGACTCTCTGAGTGTTTTTGTAACAATTGAACGTTCACGTTGATTTAATAATTTCATCTTACTGTTTACCATATTTGTCTCCCGGATCTCATACAGTTAAAAATATCCGTTCAATAGCTCGCAGACCTGAACCATTTGTTGACTTATGTATTTTGTCTAGTTTGTGTGTGCGTGTGTGTGTGTATGTGTGTGTGTATGTGTGTTTGTGTGTGAGTGCGTGCGTGTTTGTGTTTTTGAAGGGCCACATACTAGGGGTGGGTGGATGAAGGATGGCGGGCGGGGAGGACAACTTGCTCCTTATTTTGTTATTTGAAATTTGCACCGTCATTTGTTTTGTTTGCTTGTTTGTTTGTTTGTTTTTGGTGGACATGCCATTGTTTTTTGTCTTTTTTATAATGTATTTTGTACGTACATTTGTTTTTTCTGAGGTGCCGTCGGGCAGACAACATTGAATTGTGAAAAGAAAGTATAGACAGGTATCATTTTGAGTGTGCACATTTTCTTGTCTAGACACATTATTATACAAGTATATGAGAAAAGGAACAGAATGACTTCAGAATGTTATCACTCTTAAGAAAACAGCTCACAGCAGATAGAGACTGAACAAACAATATTGCAGGAAATTAAACATGATCCAGGGCACAAGTATAGACTACCTGCCACAGTAAAGGCCACGTCACTCTTAGTTTTGATTAGACAAAGTTATGGTGAGGACTTAATACAGGAACTCAAGAACTCGGACTTGACTCTATGGAAGCCTTTATAGTGATAGGATTTGTGGGGGGAGGGGGGTGAGTGAAGGAGCAAATGTCGAGAGAAAATATGTCTAAACCAGGAAAAGGCAACAACAGACACGGATGTCCTGAAGAGTGGGCTAACGTGTGAAAAGCCGAATACAAAACTGTCCATGTAGGGCTTCCCTTAGGGGATACTTTGAACTCGTCCCTCCCCCCTCCCTCCGTTCTTTTTTTTCTCCAGTATTTTGCTATCTACTGTTATTATTTCTTGACCGATTCTTTTCATTTTTTTTTTACAACAGTTACTTAAAACGTACACATGTGTGGCCCATCCCTTTCCTAATTTGTAGAGAAAACTATGTTCTTAGTATAAACACACACACACACACACACACACACACACACACACACACACACACACACACACACACACACACACACACACACAAATACACACACACACACAAATTAAAAAAAAACCGTAAACAAACTAAATAAAGAGGCGAAAGTTAAAATTTCAGTACACGACCTTTTCAAACATCTGTAGCTAATCTTGCTTTGTATTTCAAGAGACGAGAAATATGTAATATTTGCTCTATTATGTCAAGCAGCAAATTCAGCACCTTTCATCAACTCCATTGGTATTTGTCGGATGGGACAGACTTCAAGGATAGCCAAGTGGAAGTTGTTTTATCGTCAGTTTTTATCTAATTTGGACATGCAGGATTGTAGGGATCATCTGATGTGTGAAAATAGTCTCATAGGATGCCCCCGCTTCCCCCCCCCCCCTAAATCGGAGCCATTGACCAGGTGAAAGATCTCAAGTTTATATGACATAATACATGTTTCTTTTCCGAAATCATTGGTGATGAAATCGTTAGGCAGTGGCTTGATTTTATTTCAGACTTTATTCTTACAGTACCCACAAACTAATCACGTAGGCCTCAATCAGCTGATACTTTGTGCGAATAGCGATGACGCTAAAAATGGCGTCTGCCGGTTCGTCAGCTAAGCTCCAAGTAGGAGCGGAGTTCTCGACATTTCAAGACCTGCAGGCCTCAATTACAGAATAACAGGCTGCGAATTTTGTTCAGCTGTATGTAAGAAGCTCCAGGTCTGTGGAATCAGCGAGGAAGAGAACTCCTAAGAGGCTGTTTAAGAACGATATTCTCTATACCGAAGTAGACTATGCGCCTCTTCACTGAGGTCGATTTGTTTCCAAATCCAAAGGAGACTCGATCAAATCAGCAGTGAGCACCTAGAGCTAGGCCTAGATCTACATGTATATCAGTGCTATATACTCAATGTAGGCTATCCTGACATCTTTTAATTTAAGTTCTGCTCTTCATTTTCAGTATCAACTTTCTGAATAGATCTAGTTTAGATTTAGATTCTAAATCAGATCAAAGATGCTAAGGAGGATTGAAAAAAAAAAAGAGTAAGACAGATAACGATAAGGAGTATGCTGATGATGAAAATGAATGTTATGATGAAAGGAGAGGGGTGAGATAATGATACCACAACCACTCCTCGGCAAACACCAGAAGATGCCATCCCCAAACCTAGCTCTACATCTTCGTCTCTCGAGACGTACGGATGCCGCCGACGACGACGAGATGATGATAAGAAGAAGTAAGATGATGATGATGAAGAGATAGTAAAAGGGTAAAAAAGATCGTCACAAGAGTCTAGATCTATCTGGTTAGACAATTTAATGAGAAGGAGGAGAAGCATATATATTTAAATGATGAGGGATTAAACTGGTATTGAGGTGAAAAATCCTTTTCACTGATAATGAAGAGGCCAGGATGAAGTTTGCTCTTCATCCCTTCTTGATCATATGAGACGCGACACGGTGAAATCAGGCTCTCGTCAAATTTTGAACATATGGAATTATTGCTATCACCGTAAAGATAATTAATTTCCCTTTCAGTATTTGAAAAAAATATTGTTCTACAGTAAGTAGAAGGTTCATCTACCTCATCAGCGGCGCCTTGATATCCTAGCCCGGGAGACAGCTGTTGAGCTGATAAAAATGAAAGCCAACAAAAAGGTATAATATATATATCTGAATTCGTTTGTAGCCTCTTCCCCTATTTTGACTGTATTTGTTTGATTATCTTTGCCTTCCCCATTTACATTACACAAGTTTCCTACAACAGAGACTCGCATTAATAAACTAGATCTAACGTAGATACAAAATCCATGCTGGTGATCTCATGGTCAACTGGAAGTTCAGCTGGAAGTATAAACCAGTTTACTATCCATGGAAACCTGGGAAGGGTATCAACAGCCTTCAATGCCCTACACATCACGAGTCTTTCACAATACCAAACAGATAACCCTAGTGACATACTGCAACCAGAGACAGATACCAGAACGTTCTGACATACAGACTTTTGTCTTATAGCTGGTGCAGCAAAGAAATATTCTGGAACAGACTGGGAAGGTCCATCCCTCAAATGATATGATGGTATTAACACCCAGAACTTCCGAACAAATTGAGATGTGTCACCAGAAGAAAACAGTGTAATGTTGTTTAGTGGACTGAAATTGTTTCTAGCAGAGAGCATAAGAATAGCACAGACTACAACAGTGATAGCATTGCTGATTGTGTATAACATTCCTAAAGTCAGTATCATCAACTGTACCAACATCACTTCGCCTCATCTTACTCCTCTTCATCATCTCTCTCTTAATTAGCTTTTGACTCTCTTTATTTTCTGTTTGCTTATGATCTTGTTGCCTCTCCTCAATATGAGTATACATATCAGGCAATAGTTTAGCTCATGTTTCACTATGTCCAACAGTTAACCCATTCAGTACCAGGCCTGACTACATTTTAAAAGCAGGAATTACCAGCTCAAGGTAGTTAATTGGGACGAAAGCTCAGGTGGTAGTAGAAATGATTTTTTTTCGTGAAATTAGGTGCTCCGTGTTGAGAAATCATCGCTGGATGAGATAAATTTACTTTTTTTCGGGGGGTATAAAAGTGACAAAAGAATAAAATTCAGATTGAACCTGTGCCAGCCTTCTTAACACAGATCTAGATCTCTAGATCTTTACTGCTAGATCGAGTCTAGAGCTAGATCTAGATCTAATCTCATCGTCATCACCTTAACATTCTTCTAAATTATGCTCAGATTCTTGAGCTACGTCTTATTTATTATCACGTGCATATTTCATGTCGTTTCTTCATCATAATGTGATGGTCCCGCACCATCCCCTTGTCAGATTGTTCAAAAATTTAATGTGATCTTTAATGTGATCGTAGCTATCAGTATCAGACCCATCGTTAGCGTTCCAATATGGTGAAAGTCGGCAGTGACTTCCCTTGAGTACTCTAAACCATGTTCCGGCGAGATCTCGTACTTAGGGCCGGATATCCGTTTGAGAAGAAAACGAAAGTAAAGGCTATACATAGCGGGCGTTGCGATAATGAATTGGTAGCGGGCTTGCGGTACTGAATGGGTTAAGACCCAAAAGAAAAGCACTGCATCTAATTCCTTGATAAACTGAATGGCCGGGGTAGGGATCAAGATTCATTACGGGTGGCACATGAAACTTAAATCAAAGATCATGTACTAAATCCATGAAAAAAACAAAAAAAAAAAAAAAAAGATTCTATGTGCAGGTGTAACAGTGGAGTTGCTCGTGGATGCAAAAATTACATTGCAAGGAATCTACTGTCAGAAAGAGAAGTGGAAACAAACATACAAGCAATACCTGAAACTGGTTTTGTAGATGTCACATACAAATTAAATAATTTGAGAATGCCTTTATATATTATGTTGATTGGCGATTCGAATAGAGAGAGTGTGGTTATTTGTTTGTGGTTTGTTTGCAATGAAGACAGGGACACCGTTTCCAAAATGACAAAGACTTTTTTGGAAAATCATAGAAAAGCAGGCAAACAAATTGTGTGATGACAGACAAAGATATGATAGAGAGAGAGAGAGAGAGAGAGGTCTTTCCAGAAGAATTCCCCGATGCAAAATTATTGATTTGTCTTGTTCATATATTAAGAAGTAAGAAGAGAGAGAGAGAGAGAGAGAGAGAGATTACAACAGATACAGTGAGGATAACATCAGCACAGAGGCAGAATGTGCTCCAAATGTCACAGCAGCTTGTGTATTCGCAGGGGGAAGAGGAGTGTGAAATTAATTACGATTCACTAAGGAAAACAAATCTTAGATCAGTCATTAAGTATTTTGATAGCAAACATGCATGATATTAGAGACCAGTGGATTGCTGGACTCCGAAATTTTGTTACCCATTGTATCAAGAGAACAAACAACGAGTTCCAGTCCATCAACCAACAAAATCAAAAGCGTAATATGGAAGTTCACCTCCCTCGCGATCCGCTTCTGAGAACTTATGCAGTGCATATGCCCATTGTCTCTGGAACGAAATCACCGTGCTATAAGTGCCTTTCAAAAAAAGTCCTTTATATCAGGAATCAATAGAAGCTCTGGCTCAGTATCAAAAAAAAAAAAAAAAGAAATTGACACCATAATATTTGCATATGTCAAAAAACAGTATGGGTGCAGCCCCTTGGAGTTGGCACTGCAACCAGTTCTTGCACTTTCAAGGGCAGCGCGCGAGATGTAAAGACATCAATGTTTACTTTAACATGTGGTATTCCACAGTCATTGTCATTCTCGTGTCGTCACATTCTTACGCTTCGGGCAATTTTAGAACAGCCTTTGTTTAGTGAGCAGCTGTATGGGCAAAGGTGGACACTACTTTACCTAAAGCAAAGTCATTGTGTTTTTCCGCCTGAAGTATCAGGGTCACTGGATGTTTCTGTTAGCACACCCATTCAAGAAGCACCCAGGATATTAACACAACATGAGAAACACAGACATGCAAGAAAGCTGACAAACCAGCTTGCCACTCTTGCTTCTGAGATTCCCATCTATGGTCTCACAACAGATGGTTGTGTGATATCATTCTCTTGAGTAGTCACAATGTCAAAAACCATACGCTGCCCCTTTTCCCATGGATTAACAACGCATTGATATCACACAACCATCTGTTGCAGTATTCCCTTCAGGGGCTAATCTGTCTGTCGGTCTGTCATTAGCCAAATGTCGTGAAGGTTTGTGTACTTAATCCTGAGGATTTGCCCAAAATTGAATTAGACATTAAAGTTAATGTCCTGTATGAGAATATTAACTGGACAGTTGTTGAAAAGTTCTTTGAGAAAGGGAATGGTTGCGTCTCTGTGGTTATATAGCACTGCTTAAAAAAGAGGCATTATGGTTTTGCACAGTCTGCAGCCAAAATTTGGCATCTGATGCATCCATTGTTTGCAAAGCATGTCTCAGCTGGTGTCACAATACTTGTGCTGGTTTGAAATCAAGACCCAAGAGGAGACCGTGGTATTGTAGAAAATGTCATGAGTTTTTCCAATAGGACTTTGGGCTCATACAAGTGAATTAATAGATTGTACCTGTCTTCTTTTTCTCATGTTTCCATGCCATAATTCACGAAATAGCAGCAATCTCAGAAATACCAAACTCTGTGTCTGGTCTCACTTTATTATACTCACTGGTTCCCTTCCTCTTACTGCTGTAGTTGGCTGAGTACAATACATGTAGCACTGTGCCCTATTGGCTCGTCATATATACAATATTACGTTTAACCTGCTCAAAATGGTGACGTGCCCTTTACCTACTGGCTCATACAAGGCTCACAGTGTCCCAAAACCAAAGGATAGACATTAGCTGGGAGATGTAAACCTCCCTTCACTCCCTGCATTCACAGCACGCTGCTGTCGGCTACTTTATCTAATGTATGGTGTGTCTGTGTCAGGATCTATATAAATACACCATGAATTATATTTTGAAATCTTTTGTGACACATTCTATGCCTCTAGCTTACTACAAGTAGCAAATTGCTTTGAGGTATGTGATGGAAGAACAACTTTCTTAGTCTATGTGACATTACTGATGTACATTTAAATTTCACCCTTACTTTTCCTATTGAATCCTGAACTACATTTTGCTGTTATAAAATTTAATGGTGGCCTTATGGTGCTTAAAATCAAAATAATGGTGATGACATGTGTGTCTTTTTGAGCGGGTAATGTTGTGACTAATATATAGTGTTTTCAATCAAATAGTGATGGTATTTGTGCCTTTTTGAGTGAGCAATTTTGAACTTACGAAGCCTTAAATCAAATACTGATGACGTTTTTGAGTGCGTAATGTTGTAACAGTTACTGGATCTTGCGAAAAAAAAAAAAAAATGAAAAGTATAAGGTACGGTACAGAAAGATTTACTTTGTGTTACACAGAGGAGGAAGGGGTGGGGGGGGGGGGGGTCACTAACTCCATTTACCTTCGTGTATCAGTCTGAAGGTACTTTTGTGTTACTGTTTACTCAATTTTCATCATGTTGAAAGCCAGTGATGTACTTAACATCTTGTGGAGAGAAAAAAGTGTAAAGGAAAACCAGAGTTTTTACTTCACATGCCTAAGTGTGTATTGCAATGTTTAGCTCATAAAATGCTCTGTGATGTAATCTTTAAGTGGCATTTTACAAAATATGTATCCAAATGAAGGTGTTGCTTATTTGATGTATTCTCGCCTATTTTGAATTTTTTATTTTTTGTTTTTGGATTTGGAAACTGCCCATAAGTGATGTATGCTAATAAATTACTATGGTTGTATTTTCAATCCCTTGAAAAATGTTTGTTTCTTTACTTCTACTTATCTGTTGAAAATTCTGTGAGTATTTGTGACGAAGACAAAATCAGCTGGTCACTGGTCATATTATTATTGGCCCATGTGTTTGGCCAAAATTGCAAACAGTAAACAAACAAATTGTATTGTCAAGGCGCTCCTAGTGATAAGTGTTTGCAACTGGGTCACCTACTTACACAATACATACGACAATCTAAAACAATGCATTTACTTCCTGGACAAAAGAACCTTATTATGATTTAATCAGGAAACATCTAGAGTACATTTTTCTATGTGTGGAGCACCAAAAACCAGCTAACTTCACCTTCACACCATGCTTCAAGTGTAACATAGGCCCTACAAGAAATGACCATTAATTAAAGACTCATACACAGTGGCAGTGAGTCAAGAATAATGCCTGTATCTTTTGTACTTTTATATAACTTTGATTTGACATCTAAACATCAGTTCATAAATTAACATAGTATGTGTAACGGTTTAATGAAACATGTAGGCCTTCTGCCAACATCAGACAATGCATGTTCTAGCTACATGTAGATCATAACATGAGCCTTTTCATTACGTCATTCAAGTTAAGATCTGTCAATGCAAGGGATCAGCAAAAGCTGAGAAACACAGAGTCTATTGTTACCACATGAAATGGCTTGTGGATTGGAGGAGGGGCTTTATTACTAAATCACAGATGTCCTTTGTTTACATTCTTATCAAATTTAGGAGTGATCAGTACGAATTATGGCATCAGCAAATATTAGCCTGTTGTATAGATGTACACAAACACATAGACTATTTGTCAGCAATATGGTTAAGTTCGTCGCCCATACACGATAATCACAATGTTGAGCCGCACAGACTATGTGGTAACAGCCAAACGCTGTTCAGCAATTCTGACTTACCGTTCATGTTATGATGTGTAGCTGTACACTCGAACGCGAAGTAAAATGCCACTAATGTTTAGACCTAGTACTATAAAGATTCATTATAAAAACTGTCTGCTTTATACAATACAACTCTTTATTCTAAAGATCTGAGGCTGGTCATCTCTTAAGACTACACATGCCTTCCCCTCAGTATCTTCCCACTAATAATTCTAGCTGCCCTTGCCACAAGTAGGCCTGCTGTTAACACAGGGATGTTAGCACCGTCGTTAGACATAGTCTGCTAGCCTACAACAGCACTCAAAGGCCGTAACTGTAATGATGTTTATGGCAGTCAGCTGATTGTGGGTTCATTAAGAATAAAGGAAAATTAAAAGTTACGGCTGCCGTAAATGTAGCCACTGAGAAATCATTATATGAGATTTAATCTGTCTGGTTTTGTCTGTCCAACAGTTTTCTTTCTTTTTTTTTTTTTTTTTAATTGTTAATTGTTTTTATTATTATTAGTTTTTCTAAATGAAAATTTCCAACATTAGACTGCATAGCCGCCGTCAAAAATTTTAGAAATACTTTATCCAGTTTTAAAAGGTGAATGCCAAATGATATTTAATACTTACTTTGAAGACGAACAGCTTTTCTTGTGAATTTGTAGATACGCAGATGTTGTATTTGATGACAGCATAGAAAACGAGCCATTTTATAGGGTGTCTAACACCCACGTTAGAACACTGAGATGTCGTCAAGATTTTGGACATGGAATAACAAAAGTTATCAATGGTGGGAGTGTTAGTGTTTGTGTGTTGATGTTGGAGCTTAACGTCACATCATCATGGTTGCGATTACACCCAAGAGGGTGGAATACGTTTGCAAGTCCAGAGACTGATTAAAAGATATGTCATGGGTAAGACACTGTGGGCGACAAATGACTAACATAACTTTGCAAAGCCCACGACTGTAAGAGGCAGCTTAGATAACACTGTATAATTTGATATTCGGCATGATAGAGCAGACATTTGCAAAACAAGTAGATAAGGAATACGGAAAATACAGTTAATAAAAACTGCTCCAAACACCGAAATATTTCTATTGACCACAAGAGTCAGTCAGCTCTTACTCAACGGGAGACATATCTATTTTCTCAAAAGTGTTGGAGGAGGTATGGGTGTGGAAGGGAGGAGGTGTGGATGGGAGGAGGTGTGGATGGGAGGAGGTGGGGATGGGAGAACGTGGGGATAAGAGGAGGTGTGGATGGGAGGAGGTGTGGAAGGGAGGAGGTGTGGATGGGAGGAGGTGTCGATGGGAGGAGGTGTTGATGGGAGAAGGTGGGGATTAGAGGAGGTGTGGATGGGAGGAGGTGTGGATGGGAGGCGGTGTGGATGGGAGAAGG
>JBCAUA010026473.1:0-26677 GCA_038406235.1 Peronia verruculata
GGGGGTTATTGACGGGAATAAATGCTACAACATGCAACACAAATATGGAAAAGTGGAACAAACATTTCCAATAACTTTGAAATGGTGAACCATTCTTGAAATGTCTGAGATTATCAGAAAATAATGTTCACAGTAGATTTAAAATGCCTATCAGTTCTTCAAATAGAAATGAACAATGTGTTTCTCAGTACTGCTCTGCATGCAAGTATGGATGTAATTTTGTTACTATTTTGGGAAGAACTACTAATTGCTTTAAAGTCGAAGATCAGAGCTGAGCTGCATTGTCATTTGGACTATGCGTTGTCCAGGAAAGCTACCCAGCTTTTTTTTTTTTTTTTTATTATTTAATTTCTAGTCCACAGATGCTGATTGTGTTACCATTTACAATCAGATCATATGAAGAAGTCAAGATGTGAGTTCCCTTCTCCAAAAAATACATTATCATTTTTGAATAACAACAAACAGTGGTGTTGGAAAGGGAAAGGTTGTTTGAAACTATGCTTTGGAATTGCTTTACTTTGTAATAAGTATACTGTGTGTTTCATTTTTAAAATAATTTATGTAACTTGGGTTGTTTTAACAGTTGTTCATTTTAAAACGTTAACAATTAACACTGAGACTTCTCATATTAAGTGAGATGCACATTTTCTTTTTGCACTTGTCCGGCATTCCCTTTGTTGTGTGTGTTTATATTCACAAGATTAAATTATCTCATTTTTTTTTTTTTTCATATTTGTAGGAAATAACATTTACTCATTTATAACAAACTGAATGAATGAAATTGCAAAAGGAATTCAGTTGGTCGACAAGCTGACTATGTATTTCATTGATAAAATGTGACATGTTATTCCCCAACAGTTTTAATTCTTTCAATGTGCAATCAGAATTTGCTTTAAAAGTAAAACTACTGTCATAGTTTGGTAAAATAGTTGTCAACTTAGTTTTCCTGTATCACACCTGGAGGCCATTTGTATCTAATCACATACATATGTACTTCTCCCAGTTATGTCATTGTTTTGTGGAAGAAGAATGGCGGTGTATGTGTTTTAAGACTCATAGTCATAGGAAGCCTTAAAGCTGGCTTCTCTAACAAGCATCTTGCTAAAACTCATGCATATAACTCAATAATCAGTGAGCATGCTAGTTTTGTCTCTATCATATATTACTGTACTTAATTTTTCTATGAATTCAAACATGATTTCCAAGCTTCATGTGAGCAAACAGAGTGTGTGAGGAAGCTTTGAATGGTGCACTTTTCTTGTTTTTGGGGGCAAGAACTTCTTTTTTTTTTTTTTTTGTGCATGTTTGCTTGCAGATGCTTTTGCAAGTGTGTATGATGCAGTGGTATTTGTGCCATCATATTTAATCACAGTTTTACCATTTAAACAATATTTTCTTTTATCAAATGTCTGATATTGTTCATTCCATTTTTTTCAGTTTCCAACAATGTATACTCTTTTTTCCATAAAATTTGACTTTCCAAGTTTAAATTTGTACTTTCTGAATCTCATTTGGATCAGCATTTCGTCATTCCAGTTACTGATTCTGGGCATTTGTCAGGGAGGTGGAGGTGTAGAAATGAAAGACTCACCATCATCACTTCAGGCTTGGATCTTCCACCTCAGCAGGGCAGATTTTATACATTTCATCAGCACGACGTTTGTAGCCACTGTGATAATTACCCTACTATGAAACATAACTTGAAAGTGCAAGAAAGAAGCACTAAACTGAGATGAAATTTTAGACACTGAGACAGCAATTCCCAAGTGTAACAAAAATTTGCTATAGACAGAATAATGTTAATTACTTAATGAGCTTTTCATGCCCTGTATAGAGACAATTTCAGGACAAACAGCTGTATTTTTTTTTTTTTTTTGGCCAAGACTAATATTTTCATAATGTATATGGTGATTGTTGCATAATAGGTTCTACCTTCTACTGTTTGCATATAATCAATTCAAAATTAGTGTCTCGTGTTCTGACTGTCCATTCTCTGTCTCTTGTGTATGCAATTCTCAATCCACAGGCTAGACCAGTCAGTCCCCGCGGAGCAGGATTCCTTTACATCAGTAACTACTGTGTGCACACTGTATTTACTTTGTGTGTGGTATCTCCTTTTGTTATGTTATTCCGCTACAGGGCTTTGTCTGGTGTGTTCTTTTGTTTTCTTTTTTATTTTTATGTTTCTTTACTTCTTCTTCTTCTTCTATTGATCCTTTCTCCTGCAACACTGACCCAGAATTGTGAATTATATATAAACGATGTGCCTTTGTTTGGACACATTTCAAATGATCTCTGTTGCTCCACTCTTACCCTGTCAGATTTCAAAGTTGTTAAACATATTGCTTTTTTTTAGCTGTTGTTTTTGGTCATGTTTTGGGTCATGCATGTTCAAGGAACTCAAATTCAGTATTCCAGCTGATTCCTCAAATATCTCTAAATCCAGTAACTGAAACTGCAATTTATTGAACAATCTAGAACACACTTAGGTGGAATTCAACAGTACAATGCTAATCATTGGGAAACATGACTGCTGTTCTCGTCTAACTGGAGATTGAGGGAAAGTTATGAAAGAGCCCGTTATTATGAGAAAGATGTTACTCTCAAAAGAACAACTATTTATGAGATGAGTGAGGAGAAGAGACACATATATTTTTATGTGAGATGCACAATAGAGGACACAATCAAAGGGAAGGTATTCATCTAAATCCCTGTGTTTTAGATTGATAGGCTGTTTCCAGAGGACTACAATGTAAATAACACAGCGAAAATATGTTTATTTGAATCATTTTTGTTTTAAAAGCAGGTGAGAGACCTGCTTGTTTGTTCTTACTCATTCCATCTCTAGACATAGTTGGCTGCATTGATTCTATGCTCCTGTGTTGCTCATGTTATATTTGTAAAACAGTTTTCATTCTTGGTCTGAAAGACCATGAGGAGATGAATGAAATAAATGTAACTTTTGCCCGATCTCTTCCTGGGCAATTTGAATGAAAACAGATATTCAGCAAGATGAGAGCTTGACTGCTCCACCACTACTTTTCTTTATTAGGTCCTGTTTTACTCCTTTTGGGCCTTTTACTCCTTTGGGCCAGCCAGACCATGTCAGGGTCAACAGAGACAGGGAAAGTGTGGAATGGTGGAGCTCAGATTGAGAACAAAATTGTACATAACCCAATTGTCTGTAGTCAGCTGACTTTTAGGTGTTGTGATGTAGTTTGACAAACTCAGTTTTTCTTTTTCTCTATCTCTCTCTCTCTCTCTCTCTCACTTTCTCTCCGTCTGCTCTCACCTTCTTTTTTTTTTTTCCCTGTACTTTTTTTTTTTTTCCACACTAGACAGATTTGGTCTCTTGTGTTTCTGATTTGAGCTCACTTGTTTTTGTGATATTACCCACTTTTGTTTAGCATCATGAACAAGTTGCAGTCTTTTGTGATGTACTCTGTCCACCTAGATTGATGCTGACAGGGTAGGATCTAAATCTCCCGTGTACTTTTTGTTTGACTCGTGATAGGAAGTATAACAAAATGAAAGACTACATCTTGAGGACACTTAGTTTACATCCAGCACAAAGAAAGAGCCATGCATCCAATTAGATCTATTTATCATTTTCATATTGAGATGTTTTAGTCTTCACCATCAAATGAGTATAATGAAACAAATTCAGATTTAAAATTTCATTGACAAATTACTCCTGCTAACTGTATTCTGGAAACCTTGACTAATATTGAAGGCACTCATACATTGTTTAATCAAGGGTGTCGTACATTTCTGTTTTAAAATCATGTGTCAACTTATAAGATCAATAATGCAGTTTTTAATATGGTTGTCAAGCCATTAGTGGACAACAGAAAGAGCTGTTGGACGACAAAAGTTTTTGTCAGTTTTTCTAGTAGTAATACAGTACTTGTGAACTATCACATTATTCCATCCATACGTGTTTCCCATACATGAATGTGTAGAGCTTCAGAGAAACCAGTCAACTGGAAAAACTTTCAGTTCCAAATTCAAGGTTCGTGTATATCATGAGAGATCCATGATAAGACCTATTCAGGTTCAGGGGGGACAATCCCACATTTTATAATTCTTTGAAATTCCAAGAAGTACTGAAGTGTGTTCAGACTTTTCTCTTTCTTTCAATTTTCATTTAATGACATGTATTTCTCCCCATCCCACTGGTTTCTCTAAAGCACTGCACAGTTATACACCAAGAGTTGTGCATGACTGATTTTTTTTTTGTTAGTGAAAGTATAACACTGTGATGGTTGACCTTATTGCTGTTTCATTTTACTGGTTAGATTTTATTCATAGTTTTATTCATAATCATCATTTTATACATGTATGTCATATAAATGTTTTGTGAGCTCATTATTTCTGTTTTGGGAGTTGTTTTTTTAAAAAGCCCAAAACTTTTTGTTTTTGTCCTACTTTACAGTTCTGTGGATAGTGAGAAAATGTTTGGTATTTTTTTTTTTTTACACTGAGGTTGTTTTGCTCTTTTTTTCTTTTTTTCTAAACAGTCAGCATACATTCCCATCAATCACCTTTTTTTTTTTTTTAAATTGTTTATTTTGATTTTGTCATGCCTTGTTATTGTTCATGCTTATGAAAAATATGGCCTGGAAAGAAATAGCATTTGAACAGGATTATGAAATGTCTTTTAAGAAAATATTACCGAATTCTTGTGCATGTTGGCATGTATATGTACACTATGTCCTTATTCCATGAATAATACCCAGAGAAAAAGAAAAGCAAAAATTTTTGAACAGTTTGATTTGAAAATACATGTACTTTTTTTCCAAATGCCTTCAAAGCTGTCACAAGACAAAAATCATCAGTTTAGCAGTAGCCTGTCCGATTCCCTTGCAAAACTGAAATCCTCGCTGTGTCATATTTGTGTTTCAGAGGTAATGTAGAAAGATTTTTCACATATTTTTTGCTTTGAAACTGTGACAAAATAGTGTATTGTTATTGTTAATAAAATGCAGTGTGTTTTTTTTTGTTCTCTATTACTCTTTACTGTTCAGGATGTTGTGTTTGCTTGTCTGTTTTTTTCATGTACCGTTTTGTCTTGTAAACTTTCATATTAATTGCAGTAATGACAAAAGAAAATACATGTAGTACCTGTAACAGTTATCAGAAGATACGATTCTTATTTTTTAATTTTTTTTTTTAAAGTCTTATTTCTTTTTTTTATTTTGGGATCCTTCAGGCTATTTATAATAGAGACCCCAAGAGTCCATCAACTGGTCATAAAAAAAACTGAAAATTGGACATATTTGATTCTGCCGCTGTTTACAGCCACCTCATTTGATATGTACTATTGCATGTGTTTTATATCTACGTATTCAAGCCACTTCCTGAACAGCTTCATTTTTCAATTACAGATTAACAATCACAATGATGACTTGAAGTGGTTCAACTGCATCAGTCTAAATAATAGGGAGTAAATCTAGATCTAGATCTTTATGAAGAGAATTCGGCGTTGAGGCATTACCTTTTTTTCTCTTTGCAGCTTACTTGCTAAAACTTGTAGACAGATATAGTATCATTTTGTTTCCTACTGACAGCATAGTGTCTGACAAAATGTTTGGGTCTTGAGTGTGAATGGGGTTTTTATGGATTACACGTCAGATGCTATCAAAGTGAGTAAAATATTTGGTTGCTGTTTAATTAAAAAGTTATCTCTTCATGTTTTGACACCATCCTCATATTTCAAAATGATGTTATGAACAAACAACTACCATTTCCACAATTTTCTTTCAGTGTTTGAAGATGGTCTGAAAAGGTCATTTTGTGAGACTCCCATGTGATTTAAGACAAAAAAAGTAGCAACAGGGGTGTCTATACAAAAACCATACAAGACTGAGTGTGACAGAGCTGTCATTCTCACCTGTCATTTATTCTGTGGACTAAATCCTAATGAATAATTTCACCACATGGCTCTAAGATATTTTTTTGAATTAATCACACATAATTTTTACTGTCATGACTAGCTTTAAATGCACATTCCTAACTCAACTTAACTGTCATTTTAGCTGCTGTGCGGTATTTTATGGTTTTTTTTTTTTTTTCCTCTCAATGTCATTTAGTTTGTTATCTTGGCTTTGTTACAAACACTACTTGTGATCAGCAAATCTGCTATGTTTCTACAGTTTGCAGAATTGTGACTACTTTTTATTTTGGTTCTTTCATTTTGAAAGAGGATTATTTTGCGTTAGAAATCAGGTCAGAAAAATGTGAAGTAGTTTTTTCCCTGCATTATATTAATCCTTAAGCTTTTTGCGGAAACAGATTTCTCATTTCTTTCCCCCGAGTGTCGTAACACATTGGTGTAACATTAGTGTTTATTTGAAATTAAAAAAAATACTTTTTGGAACAAGACCTGTGTTTGTTGTTGCTATTTCATGTCTTACATCTTCCTCTTGTGTCAAAGTGAGTGAGTTAGTGTGCAAAACTTGTGGAAATGCTTACTTGAACAACTGAGTCTGTGAATGCTAGATACATGCATAAAAGCATTGCACGAAAAAGGATGAGTCCTAGTGATATTTCAGCTTATTTATTCTATTGTCCAATAATCCCTTTTATTTTATATTTTATTGTTTTGTTTTTGTCTTTAAAAAATTTTGTTCATTTGTCATCCAAAATGCAAAGACACAGGTTGTCTCATTAAAATACCATCACTGCACGTAACTGTAGTCCATTATCTATATAATAAGAGCGATCAGGGGCCATGGCACTTATCTTATGGTCCAATAAAGGCGGAATCAGCAGGCGTTTAAAATTCAAAGAAAATTACAGATGTGGGCAAGTGATACCCAACTGTGTTATGGGCTACTCTTTATTTTGATTTAATTTACAGAGTTGTTTCAATTTATTTTTTTAATGCCGAGCTATCATTCATTTTATCTGCCATCACTTCCGTGCGGGACACATGACGTATTCAAAACACGTTTTCTTTGAGTAATATTCAGTTTAATGAACCAAAATAACAGCATCGAGAGGCGCATGCTGGCCAAAAAATTATATATTTAAAAAAAAAAAAAAACCTCCCACAAGGGCCGTGGGGTACCCAGCTAGTATAAGATAAATGGTTAAAATAACTTCAATAATAGCGGAAGCTCGGTTAAATTTTGAAGAAAAAGTGATAACACTATTTATATATATATAATGCATTTAGTTATTAATCTCGTTTCTGAGTAAACAAATATTGAATACATTGTCAATCAAAGAGTGGGTACAGTTTTTGGGACAATCTGTATTTATGAATTCTCAATTTTTAAATTTTTTTTTCTTCTGTCATATGGCTAAAACAAAGATCCACTGCAACAGAGCGAAATATTCGCAGTTTCTCGAACACACAGACAGTGATCTTGGTATGGAACCTGTTCAACATTTCATCTCTCTGTTGCTTCCTTCTCTTTCATATCTCTCCTTTCTCTCACATCAACTACGCCTATTTGGATGTCACAAGTTGGCACTGACTCGGACTGTGTCTCAAGATTAATTACAGGCAGCGAGGCCGTCCACTGGTGTCAGCACTCGGACCCCCCAGTACCGCTGTGCGCCCTGCTGCATTGATCACGAGCTGTCGCCCATCAAAAGTGAGAGATTGTGCCTTGGAGCTTTCTGAACAAGAGATTCATCAGCACCTAATTGAAGGACTTCAGAAACTCAGCGAGTCCCCTGGGGCTCAGCTCGGCCTGATGGGGACAGGATGAGCTTTTCTGCGAGAGGAAGGGAAGATGCCATTTCTGGCTTTTTTTTTTTACACCTTTCTTTGGGCCAGAGGGGTTAAGGGTCTAATTTTGTGCATGTGTGGGTGGATGAGAACAGGGGGCGTGACAAGTGGGCATTTGACACTCATCCATTTTATTGTGATAGGATGGGATATTTATATGCACTCAGAGCTTATAATGGGTCCAAAAAATTGTTTATACATTTTCCCCCCTCTAAAACAGTATTAAAAAATTATCCTCACAGGTCGCTGGAAATCCTCAAAAAAAAAAAAAAAATTAACATAGCCCAGGGTAATTCGAGCAGACATTCTCACACTTTCTCCTCCATTCCAGCACTAAGGGCAATGATAAATAGCTATAATAGGAGCCGCTCAGTAAAAAACCAAACCTCTTAGAAACCCTGGGCAAGGAATGACTAGGTAATGGGGTCACTTTGACCTCCTGTCCAATCGCAAGAAGTTATCCAGTTTCCAGGATCTAACTTCAAAGAAAGATTTATGATCATTGCCCATGTTTAACTCCAACCCACCATGGAACCCAAAATGCTGAGTACATTATTGATTTCATTTTCAGTATTGCGTACAAAAATGAATGAGCTAAAAAAAAAAAAGGAAAATTCAGATGTCAGGCACAATTTACAATAACAATAACATAAAAAGCTCTGTACATTTTATAAACAGTACCAGAATAAACTGAGTTAAATTCTAACTGTCCGGGGGAAAATCCCGTAAAGAGACCAGAACCCATCTTTATGCTGCGTTCCCCTGTCATCAAAAACAACTTGATGTCGGACAATGAACTTCTACTGGGAAATGAAAAAATACAACAATTCATCCCCAAATTTCTAAAAGGAACTTCATCTGCGTCGCATTTGGTATATCTTACTAACGTCAGAATCGTGAGTGGGCCTTGTAATTTTCCCTTTTCTGCACTAGTCCTGGCTCGAGGTCTGATATTTAGCTCCTTTATTAATGGCTATACCATAACAATAAATACGTCCCTCCATGTTCCCATTTCTTTGGAACAAGCCATACAGCGGCTGCTAGGCAGCAAAGACGCTGATGGACACGAAGTGTAGCTACAGAAGGGACACGATGACAACCGAATGTAATTTTCCTATTTGGCGTATTTGACACGGCAACAGGGATATAAGCCTAACCTGTCGTGTACATAGTAAAAAATAAACACTATTTTTTTAGGCTGAAGGGACTCACGGCTTCACTATAGCGACTCCATTCCGCTGACCCACAGTACCAATTCCATTTGGTCTGTATTAGATTATATGACAGCCCTGTCGCTTAGGATGCATTACTATAATGACTTGGTCTTGCTGGGGGCATCAAGCTCGGGGCAGACTAGGGCAAAGTGGAGACATAATTGAATTGAATGTATGAGATTCTTCTACTTTTCGTCTCCTTTCGCCCCCTCATCGACTGAAGAGAAAACCCAACTCCTTGACCAATATTTGTAGAAACTCCGTTTGTAGGATTTTCATGATCCGAAGATTTTTTTTCTTACCGTTCTGATCTGACTCTTCTCTTGGCAAATTGAATTCAACAAAGATGAAAAGTTCTCTTGCCCCACGAGATGGGTCAATAATCCTCTCCCCGAGGCTGGATCTCCATCGAAAGTTCTCTTAACTACGTAAAAGTTTATATCATTACGTCACACAAATCATTCTCCATGATTTGTGACAGCTACGTGATGCATCAAGAGATTATTGCATACGAGTTCTATTCTGGGACGCCATCTGATCGCATGAGCAAAGTCCACTCTTCCATGACCAAGCAGTAAGTGTTGTCTAAGGTGGGTAACCAGTGCAATATTGACCACAGTGACAGCAATAGCAACAACAAAACAATAAAGACAGACAGCAACGATAACCATAAGAACAGAATCGATAAACATTAAACAATGTCTATGGCTGTGATAGGGAACAACAAAGAGACATATGTATATCTAATATATAAAAAGATGAAGTTATTTCCGTGTAGTTATGCATTTATATTATGTTTGTTTATGTCTACATTCACATGTATGTCTTCAATTCTTCGTCCACATCTATACCAATATCAACAACTATATCTCTATCCCTGTCTAAATTTCTATCTACGTCTATATGCATCTCCATCAAATTCGTTTTTGTCATAGTTCATGGAGCGAGGGCGAAACTCGACGGAATGTACATTATGATTACTACGTCTCTGCATCGATGATTAACAGGATGTCCACCACAAAGGGAAGAAGAGAACGATATAGCAAGATAAATCGGCATGACAGTGATATAGGAAAGTGAGCAATGGCGAAAAAATTAATCACAACCTTTTGTATTCCTTCTTTATTGTTTCATGTTTTCTCATCGACAAAGAATGGTGCGTGTGGGCGGAGAAGGAGTGGACAGGGAGTGAGGAGGGGTGGAGGGAGGAAGGAGGGAGAGGGAGGAGAAGGGGCGCTTTTTCATTTGTTACCCCAGGTTCAATATATACCAAATAATAGAACAACACCGCTGGCTTAACCTACTGGGACCCTCGACCAGCGCCAAGTCCACCCTAACGCTAACATGTAGGCCTAGGTCCAACGAGCGGGTGACGGTCCTCCCTAACGCTAACATGTATGAGACCCTCGACCAGTGCAAGTCCACCCTAACGCTAACATGTAGATCTATGAGACCCTCGACCAGTCGGAATTTAACGCGGTAGGTAACAGTATTGATATAACCGTGAAATTAGTATTGTTATTATTTTGTATACGGAATCCATTTTGACAGCGTTGAAAAATATCGATTTTTACCTCGGGGGCTGCTTACTGGGTATCGATTCCTTCGGACCACGAAAAAACGGAAGAGCCCGAGTCTAAAACTGGGCCAATGTCCAATGTCATTGTGGCATCTGAGATCTAGAGTCTAGATCTCTAGATCCCTAGCGATCTGACCGATCGTCAATCTTTCAGTTCAAAGGAATGATGTGCCATCTAATTAATGTGTCTATGCTCATCCTAAACGATGTTATTACTCACCGTGCTCATGCAAATCTAGATCTAGATTAGATCTAGATCTAGATCTCGATCTATATCTAGTTTTATAACAGTTGTGCCATTTTTGGTAAGTACTGGTGCTCCGGGCTCTAGATTTCCTTTTGAATCCAGCCCGGAGATTGCCACTGATAACACATGAGATCTACGACCCTCTCGCCTCATTCCCCACCATGTTGTTTTGACCGATCCGGTCCAAATCACACACTCGAATACGTAGTCCTCGCATTGTACATGTAGATCTGTACTAGATTTATACTGGTATCGAAAAGAAACAACTAGATTGAAGTCATTTTAAATAATGATTTTTTTTCTCGAATTTTTAAAGCCATATTGCTTTCTATAATATAATTTCCCTTTTTGTTATTTATATTATGTGGCCGAGAAAAGATTAGTATACAATGTATTCATAGTTTCCTCGGGTGATCTAGAACGCTTCATAATTATTCGAATACAATACCGAAAATCTTCTCTGACTCAGATTCAGAGTACTCTCGCTAAATAAAGGGCTCAGAGTCAGAGTCATCGTCGTTAAGCTAGGTCGTGCTTGTTCTGTCCGTGTGTACGTTGGGCATGTTAAAACCCCCTTGCTGCAAAATTTCCCCTTTTCTTGTCACCAAAACTGGGCACTCTCTTAAAATCGAAATTGTCCCTTTTCTTGAGATTGAAAAACTACAGACATAATAATGATAATAGTAATAATACCGGTAATCATAATAATAATCATGATTTATAAAATAATAATAATCATGATAATAATAATGATAATAATAATAAAAATTTATTGCCCTGACGAAGAACCAAGCCGGCTCGAAAATTTGACAGATTTTATCATCACAATCAAGTTGTTTATAGATTTTTATTTGCTACTTGCCGGTCTGACAGTTCTATTGTATTTTTATAAAATAATAATCATGATCATAATTAGCCTATGTCATGATCGTAGCCGGACAGAAAAAGAGTTTTCAACATATTAAAGGATTAAAAAATATACCTACATTTTGAAAAAAATCCTGATACCGATACTTTGATAGACGGACGTCAAAACATAGAGCAAATGGGGGTCGTTTTAAAGCCTTTCAATCAGGAATACGTGTATCTTTTTTTTTTAGAGGTTGACTGTTTTTGCTAAGAATTTTTTGTAGGCAGATATTTGGAATCTGGAAATTTTGCCCGGACAGGGGCACTTAGCCTACTCTTCCATCGATTTTGAACTGCCAAGGGTTCTTTAACGTGCGCAACGCACACACGGGACCTCCGAAATATATTAGCCCTTATCCGAGAAGGCTAGACGTCGGACTTCCCTATCCAGAAGAAGCCGTTGAGTCACTGAAAAAAAAAAAAAAAATGCAGGTCTTTCGATCTTCGTGTTGTTCCATTCCCCGATGAGAGGACCCACGAGTCGGCCAGAACCCGCAACCTCCCCGACGTGTGTTGTTTTCACCCTGAAGCAGACGCCAAACCACAGAGTCACTGCGCCCCCCCCCCGCCCCCCCCACTGAGAGCCGGTTTATGAACAACCAGTGGCTGAGCATACAAGGACGGGACAACAGTGTCAACTAATGAGTGAATCAATTGTAGTTTCCCGATGGCATTGACACTCGCATTGACAACTGAAACCATTGATGATTGAAACCAAATGCACAGGACTAGATCTAGATCTACATTAAGTTATTGACCTGTTTCATGCTTAATAAGAATAACAATAGGCTAATCACGAGAGCAATAATGATAATCTAACAAAAATACTAAATATAAAATTGTTGCAACTAAAACGATAAAAGCATAATAACATCGACTCACCCAACAAACCCGCGGTTCCAATTCTGGATCTTGCCTGGGCCCCATAAAATCGCCGACTTGCAAAGACGCACTTCTCGAAGTTAATAACACACCTCGACTACCGGGTACAACAATACACACATGCAACTTTACGCCAGTAATACCTCACGAGAAATAATCTGTAACCCTGGACATAAACGTAACGAAACAAAACAAAATAATGGTGGGGGGGGGGGAGGGTTTACGATGACACCTGGCTACTTTTTTTACATTCGGCAACAAAGAATTGTACGACTTGACCTTTCCTTGTACTAATTACGGGAAATTAAAATCATAAAACGTGCAGGTAGCTTACCTGGCTTCAAATCAAAGCTAAGGGCCGACCAGTGAAAATCTGAATGGATAATCTGAAGCGACAAAGACCTATGGTTTCCCATAATTGGGGAAAAGGCTGTTTCCCAATAAAGTCTATTGTGTCGGACTTACGACACCGCACGACACTTCCAATGATTATAATATATATAGTGACTGTGAAAACTAATACCGTATAACAATATGAAATAAGCAAATGGGTTAGCTCATAATAAAGTGAACAAACCTACTTGCTGGTATCTTGGGTGCTCAGGCACTCTTTCAAAGTATACTGTCTATCCTCTGAACTGGACTTGATTCCGCCAAAATATCAAATTCCCTTCACCTTAGTCTTAGAGTAAAATGAAATACAAGTGTATGCAGGCCTATGTGAACCAGTCTAGCGTCACGGGGCGAATGTGAAACGTATAATATGTGTGACAACAAGGTGGAGTCCGAGATAACCATCCCGAAGGAGGCTGACAGGCTTATAGCCTATAATGATCGTAACCGGGGACAGGATCGCTGTAGTTTGGTGTCTGCTGCTCGGCGAAAAACTCTCGTAGTGGACGTCGCGGGCTCGACTTTCGGATTCTACCATCGGGTTGGGAAGGATTCGAAGATGAGAAGCTCCATTTTTTTTCAGTGACTAAACTGTACGATGGCTTCTTGGATAGGGAAACCTGACGTCTAGCCTTCTCGGGAAAAGGGCAAAAATATTTTGGAGGTCCCGTGTGTATGTTATGCACACAATTAATAGAATAGTGGCAGTTAAGGAAATGGGATGAAGAGTGAACAGAGACACCGCTGTCTGTGCAAAATTTTCAAGCTCAGATTCCTACTCACAAAAATTATTCCTCCCAAAAACAAGGCATGGCGCTTAAAGACGAAATAATCCTATTTTCAGATGACTGAAAGACTACATACTTTTTTTTTTGGTAAGTAAGAAGGGTGGGGAGGATGCCGCCGACGAAGGTTAAGGTGTCTGCCTCTCGATGACAGTGTGGGAAGTGTTGCAGGTTCGAATCCTACCGGGGCATGTAGAAGATTAGAACCTCCCTGTTCCCCCCCCCCCCCATACCTCCATCAGAGAGTCAGTGGTCCCTTGGCTTCTTGGGTCGGGAAGCCCAGCGTCTAGCTTTCTCTGATAAGGAAGACTATATTTTGAAGATCTCATGTGGACGTTAAAGAACCACTGGTAGCCTACTCAAAAATAGAATTAACAGTGGGCTGATTACCACTCCATATCATAGTTCTATACACTTGAAGCCGCGATAATCCCACTTTCCCAGGAAGGATTCCACAACCAATAAAGCAATTACTTTACCATCCGTGATATTACATGATAATAAGTATAATGATAATAGCAACGAAAAGGATAACGGAATAAATATGTGGAACAGAGCTAGGAATCTAGTTCTTCTTGTTACACACATGGCCTACTCTGTGTTACACATTCACGTCATTACGGACTGCGTACCGGTACCGGTATTTTGTGTCACAGATGAGCTATACACATAGCCGGTTCAAGTAAGCCTATTCAATCGTAAGATATGCCAAAGCTTATAAAATGATATACACAAAAGCCGGAGGCATGCGGTTTTTTTTTGGGGGGGGGGAGTAGTAGTAGTTGACACAAACAACCTAAATGAGTATTGATAGCACAGTTAGAAATATTGGGGGAAGCGAAAGGAACGAACGAGAAAGAGAGGCCCAGAATGAGTCGATAGGTTTGAAACTGGACGCCTAGGTTTCAAATCAAATCAGGCTGTAATAAAAATAGCACTGTACGTAAAATAAAGAGAGACGGGATAGAGGAGTGTGATTGAAATCAAATCATGGTAGGCCTGAGTCAAAACCTCTTTGGCCTGAGTACACACAAAAAGAAGTGTGTCCAAAATCAAACCGGAAACTTTTCTAGTAAAAGAAACAAAACGCTAAATACACAGAGTAAATTTCGATGATTGACCTATACTCATAGCGCACTATAGTCACTATAGTACGCTATGCCTGTACTCCTTTGCCAGAGATTAGAGATAAGAAAGGCAGTTTCCTTATTTAGTTTGCTGGCGCCCCCCCCCTTCAATACCATAAGATCAGCTGGAGATGGTATACTTATCCTTTGTAATATAGGCCTTAGTACAACATCAGTTTGGTCAAAACTTTCATCCTTCACGATCATATTGAAATGACACGACAATGCTCTTTTTTCTGTTTTTCTGTTTCTTTGTTGTTGTTTGTTATAACTCTTTGACTACCAGAAGCCAATACATCGGCTCGACTTTGGCACAGAAAGCTACAGTGAGCCGATAGATCGGTTCGCTTTGGTTTTGAGCTTTTCCTAATTCATGCTACATTTAGATATCCATTGTTTTGTCTCAACGTTTTTGTTTATAAATTCTTATTCTACATCCAATTCCCTTTCCAGTGGTGTATAACATGATCAGTTTTGTACGAAAGGGAGCCAAATATTTTGAATTTAAAAATGCAACCCCTTGAAACGGTCCGGTCGAAAACGTGGAAAATAACCCGGGTAGTGAAAGAGTTAATTTCAACGAGAAAAAAACTGTTTGGCACCTGATTATTTTGGCCTATTGGTACAGCTAGACCTGGGAGTCTGTTTGGGCCTACTGGTACAGCTGTATGCCTATTCGTGCATAAAAAATATGTTGCACCATAATTATAGTTACATAAAGTGCAAGGAGGGATCCACCCACCCCCCCACCCCCCACCTCCCTTTGTTACATAAGATCACGTCCTTGCATGTGCGAGCCATACAAAATTATTTCGCTTCCATGATTCACAACGAGATAACTCCACAAGGAGGCTGAAAGACGCATATAGAACGTAACGTAATCCATTCACTATATTGCTGCGAAACTTTTTAATTTATCTTTTGCATTGCTTTCTTGTTGCAGCAACAGGCTCGTATAACCATACAAAACATGTTTACATTTTACAGTGCATCACATTTTTATTTGAAGATAGCTTCGACTTTAGATCAGTAAGAACACGCACAAAAAAATTAAATTAAAATACAAATAAAAAAAATAAAGACATAAAGATAAGCAAAACAGAAGACATACAAATATATTGACAAACAGACAGAAAAGAGGGGAAAAAAAAGAAAGGAAAAGGATAGAAAAAAGAGAAAGAAAGTGGCCAGGAAAGAGAGAATGACATAAGACATACAATAATAACAGAAAGAAAGAAGGAAAGAAGGAAAGAAAGAACAAAGAAGAAAAAGCAAGAAAGAAAGAGAGAGAAAGGAGAAAAGAAAGGAAAAGAAAAAATACATATATCTACATCCAAATGTTTGTCAGTCACACGATCTATGAATTTTGATTAATATTCTCTTCGTGGAGATGAACAAAAAAAAGGGGGGGGGGTGAGGTGAGCGAGTTTATGTAACATACGCAGATGTCCTCACACACATAATGTATATTTTATTTTATTTAAACTAGATCAGTGAGGCTTAAACAAAGTGATCACATGCTGAGCAAGAGCTTATAGGCCAAAGGTTGATGTGCCCCTTATACTGCATTGCTCAATCTCCATATTGTCTTTGTTCACTGTCATTTTTTTTTTTTTTTTTTAAATCTCAAAATTTGATTTATTGCTAATATTGTAATATTTCAAATGCTTTCTCTGTCAAACGGGTAAGAATCAGAATTAAACGCCGGGCCTTCCTTTGATCCCAAACGATAGAAACGATTTTTCTGTTTTGTTCATGAAGCAATTTTACAGTCTTCCTCTCAACTGGACTGTTACGTAACTGTTAAAATGTCACACTATTCAGACAATAATTCTGTACTCTACTGATATCTCGGATTGCTTGAAGCAATCTGGGAACAAACACTGTTATAGAATGATCACACTTTGAACTTGGTAACTCTACTCAACAGGTCAGGGAGCAACTTCTGATAACCTCTGATACGATGACAATGTGTGACCCACGCTGACTGACGTGTTTTCATGAAGTTAGGCCCAATAGTAGACAAACAGCTGGCCAGAACACACTGAGATAACTGCCCTCCGCTGCAGGTGAATGAAAATAGTGAAAGGCGTGTTTAGAAAAAGATCAGAATACAGCCATGTCACATATCAAGGTTGTGATGTGTAGACAGAGAAAAGATTTAAGTGTTGATCCAAAACCGATCTCCCATACAAAACTAGTATCTTATATTCTTTATTTTTCTTCTCTCTGTTAAACAGAAAGACTAGTCCTAGTGGTGCTTATAAAAGAGGCGTTTCAGCTTTTCGTAGAATGATCCATGGGCACAATGATGAAGCTTTGTTGGTTTTGTGTGTGTGTATTTCATTTTTCCTCCGTCAAAACAAAGCTTTTTCTTGGTTATTCGTTTGAAAACCACCAGTCAATAACAAAAGTCGTGTAAAAATGTCTTGCAGCCAGTCAAAATGACCAGTATGACGATTTTTCACCATGTGGAGTTTTAGTATCATGTGATAACGTATTTCATACCCTTTCATGTGGTGAAAGAAGTTTTGAGCTAGCTTTACTCAAGCCAGAGATACTGCAGTTTAAAGAGATATTGCACTTTAAAGATACACCCCCCCCCCCTAGCAGTGACCTAAATTAAAAAAAAAAAAAAATCGAGTTTAAATCAGCGGTCGAAGGCATAAATGTACCGGTACATACTTTCCTCCGATTAAAACCCGATTTTTTTTTATGACGAAATGTTTATAAATCGAGGGCAAGACCGATAATATCATTTCAGAAATGAACGCACTTTCTATTTCTGCAATAAAAAAATCTGACCCCCCACATCACATTCAAAGCCCGATTTCATGGTTCTAGCTCAGCGACTCACGTCTCATTTCGACTGACCGCGAGACAAATGTTGCAAGAAAGACGTTTTCGACGCATTATCGAACATTGGTTAATTTTTTTTTTTTCTTTTTTTCTACAGATTAGAAGCCGGCTATTATTATGATGTGTTCTTAACTAAGAAGATAAGACATGATGGAACACAAATCAGCTTAGGCAACCAGCATGTAGGGAAATAGTGAAACAGCAAAGACAACAACAACAGAATATGCAACAGAACGAGTGGCCTTTTGAACGATAGACCCATGGTTGTTCGCGACATTGATAATGAGGTACATGTATTTCGAAGTCGGTCACTTGACCGAGGAATTTTCGCTCACACGCTGATCTGTATACATAATTATGTACATGCCCTGCGCATTGCAGGCAGCTTTTGGCGGATGTGTCCACGCTATACAGACGAATGTGTGAGCGATGTTCCCTCAGTTATGTAGCCGAACTCGAAATACCTCACTAATTGCCCTATTTCATGCACAGTTATGCAAGTTTTGGACTTTGGTCTGATCTCTTGTGTAAAAATAAAATATGTTGCACGCCGCTCGTTGTGAAGGTGGTCACGGTAGCGAGTTGATTACGAAAACAGGTTTCTTTATAAGATAAGTTTACATTTCAGAGAGGCTTATTGAAAAGGGCCTAGAGCTCAACTACCACCATTGCCGTCACAGTCCACTTAACATCACCATCTTTTCTCTGTCTGACATCTTTTTGATAGGTCTACACATCCTTGATATCACTAAAGCATGAAGAGCATTCTCCAGCATGCAAAATATGCGGGTGGTCCAATGTTTTGTTTGTTTGTTTGTTTTTCCATTGTCGCATTACACTGGATCACGGGGTTAATGTTGCAGCTGGAAAAGCCTTGTCCACAAGCCCTATTTCCTCAAAGAGAAAAGGACATGGAATGGAAGTACAGGGCAAGTGAATTTATAAGCGAGCATAAAACATATTCATACAGCTTTGTTTTTGTTTGTTTCTTTGTGCTGGGGTTTAACGACACATCAGCTATACTTGTCAAACACGGTAAATGCATTTACACGTCAAGAAGAAGAGAGGAAAGTAAGCGGGACGGAAGACAGGAACAAGGAGAGAGAGAGAGAGAGAGAGAGAAAGAGAGAGAGAGAGAGAGGGAGGAGATGTCTCCCCTGGAATGCCGAGGATTGCACTCCATGGGAGACACCCCACCGATGGCGGGCTTCACCACCTGCAGGTGGGAGCAGATAACCTATTTATAAACCAGCCCTCCCTCCCCCGAGAGAATTCATACAGCATTTAATAATAATGATAATAATTGTACAGAAGAGAGTAGCCTACGTTTGCATGATTAGTGGGCGCTCTTAAGCCTTCATCCGGGTCGGTGAGAAGCTGTTATACGTACCGGTATATAAAAGAAATTACATGTATTTGCAAAGGAGCAAACAGCCCAGATCTGATGTTCACGTTTCTACTTCGATGGGAACACGTGTCGCATTATAATTATTGTCGTGCACGAGTGGCGATTAATTACCTCAGGTCATCGATCGTATGGTTGGTGATACAAGTTACTATCTTGTCATCTTGACCGAGAATCAGATTCACACGAAGGGTCCCTAACCTGTTCGTCCCATAAATGCTATAGCCATCTTCCTAAAGTTAATTTATCATTTTCCTTGTTATATTATTCTAATTTTGTCTTATTATGCTTATCATCACCACTTACGGAAAACCGATAGGCCTATATTTCTCGGTGAGAGTATCCTAATCACACTTTTAGGCCTAAAGTTCTCTCATGAGTATTAGGCGTAATAAATGACGAGCATGGTAGCAGATACGAAATCAACAACATATTTTTTTTTTTAAAGCCTTTCAGTCCCAAGAAAGTAGGATTACCTCAGTATTAAATGACCATCCTTTTTTTTATGAGAATTTATGTGGATAGAAATCTGGAATTTTGAGGTCTTCATTGATTTTCAACTGCCAATGGTTCTTTTAACGTGAATAACGAACACACGGGATCTCCGAAATATATTCACCCTTATTTCAGAAGGCTAGAGGTCGGGGTTCCCTATCCATGAAGCCAAGAGACCGTTGAGTCACTGAAAAATTGCATGAAGCCAGGGGGTTTTTTAGTTACTAAAAAAATGCAGGTTTTAATCTTCGATTCTTCCCGTCCCCCGACGGCAGATCCGAGACTCAAATTCACAACCTCCAAAATTTGAGCCTCTCGCTGTGTGCCATACGCCTAACTATACGGCCACCCCGATACCCCCCTCCCCCCACCTGTCACTGCTGACAATGAAAAGCGCAAAACAGATTGAATACGAACCTCCCTATTATTATAGCCCCATACGGAGACTGAAGAACCTTTTGAAATAACTAACCAACTCCATGGCCTATTAGTAGCCTATTAGTACCATCGTACTTTGACATCACACTTTAAACATTGCCCCACCAATTCGGACGATAATAGTAGAGACACTCTCCCGCATCACTTTATTCTCTGAAAACCGTTTTGTGTTAATAGATAGATCTTAAATGCACCTCACGACTATTCTCAAAGCAACGTTCTTGGGAAAAAAATGCACTCTGCCATAACATGCTACATATGTTGCTAGGCGTTTGAACGTAGTTACGCCTTTGAACACATTTTTCCCCCTTAAGTGATGACCCTCCCCTGCATTATTAGATAATTATTATATTCAGAACAACGCCAGGTCTTCGTGATCTTTTCTATCTTTATGTAAGGGAGGGATGACTTTGGCTGTGTGCCAAACTAAATTTCAAACGATGGGCTCAGTGGTTCTCAAGTTTATTGATAAAGCAGACAATAAATGAATGTTCTTAATTTTGCTATAATTTCATACATATCATGTCAAACACATGCGTACACACGCACGCAAGCACGCACACACACGCAGACACGCACACACACACACACACACACACACACACACACACATACATACAATAACAGTGGGCACAGCTCATGAGAAAGTTATTTCGCATCCGTATGAACACACAAAGTACATAAAAACCAACCAGAATGAACGCTGTTAATCGATGACAAAACGTCAGTCAAAACGAGCTCTTGCTCTCACTTTTACCCCAACCTTAGATCTTCCTGATGCTGTTGCTAAAGGAATACGATTCTCGAAAAAAAAAAAAAAATGCAACAGAACACATACAAAAAAATACAAATTGTTAAATTAATTAACCATCCCAGAACCAGCAAAGCTACAATGTAGCCCCTCACAGCAGCAGTACATGATCCAGAGGTTTCGACCAGGGGTTTTCAATCAGCGGGTTATAATCCCCTTTGGAGTCGCAAAGTCTTGGCACGGAGATCCCGTTGGCTTGCTAGAGATGCCTTAAGACAAAATCAATTTCAACTCATTTCAATTACATATTTTATGCTCGTGCACATTTTTTTTTTCTTTTTCAGTGATAGAAAAAAATGTGTTTTAGCGGTTCAACGTCATTAGATGGCATTAGCTTTTTAATAAATGATGACAGGATTTTTGAACATATATAAGACAGAATACGATGAAATCAGGCGCTCGTCAAACTGAGACAACCGGAGAAATCCCCTGTTTCCAAGAGTGAATGAATTTTCAACGCATTTTTTTCCCCCGCACCAAATCCTTCTATATCATCAATTTATAAAAATACAAGAGAACTGTCACACCGGCATCTAGAAAACAATTCAAGAAAAATAAAAATAATCTGTATCATGACAGTCAAAACATCATTTTATAAAAATACAAGAGAACTGTCACACCGGTAACTAGCAAAACAATTTAAGAAAAATAATCTGTATCATGACAGTCAAAACATCATTTTTATAAAAATACAAGAGAACTGTCAGCATTTCAGAGTTGAATTTGTTGAAATAGCTTGAGCAAAAGCCCCAAAATTGTAATTAGTGGCATGGTCTACTAAGGATAAATAAAAATTAAGAAAAGTGATTGGCCAATTTGTCACTAAATTTACGTGCACCATCAGGTCACCCTCATATTCTTTAGTTGCCAATCTCTTGGCTGTTACTTAAGGTAGAACAATCTTTTTTTTTTTCACACACAGACAGGGAAATGAATAATCTCCACAGCGATACCAATAACTCCATATGCTCAAATTTGACGAGAGCCTGATTTCATCGTGTCGCGTCTCAGATTTATAAAGGTGTTTCTTTCCCTCTCCAGCACAGAAAATACAATGTAAACCAAGCTGCTGATAGTAAGGGATCACGTAGGTTCCGACTTTCAAGCTTTTGGCTAAGGGGTCTCGAGTACAAAAAATGTTGGGAATCATTGATTTAGAACCTTGAACTTAAATTGTTATACGTATATTTTATAGACAGCCATCTGTAACTAGAAGCCACAAGGAAACACCCTAGGCCTATAGGTGCATAAAGGGTCGGGGTACTCTGAGCCTGCCAATCCTTAAACTGAAATTTGATCAGTTGCATTGTGACAGTTTGAAGACATAGAAAATGGGTACAGCTTGTTACAGGCCCATCTGTACATTTGAAAACTGGATTTTACTGCGAGTATGTATAGCCTCATTTTTTAAAGCACACTATCGATTTTGTTGAGCATTTCTCATAGCAAATTTAAAATCCGGCGTCCTTGAGTTTAGGTTTCAGCTTTACGAGTTCCATTGTACATAGCATGCCCAACATAACACATGTCCTAGGTTGGGAACCCCATGGCTTAAATGTCTTTAGTAGAAGCCTCTGTGCGGGAACAGGATTTTCTCCTACAGTGAAGAGAAATAACAACAATGCAAACTTGTCTGATGATATGATTCTTTCTTTCTTTTTATTGTTCTTTCCTTTTCTCTCTCTCTCTCTCGCTCTCTCATGTGCACGCCTAAGTCACACACACACACACACACACACACACACACACACACACTCACTGTATTAGTAGGCAAGTTCTTGAACATGATACATAATTGAGTGTGTGTGCCTGTGAATGTGTGTGAATGAAAGAGTGTGTGTGACACACACACACGCACATGCACAGAGAGAGAGAGAGAGAGAGAGAGAGAGAGAGAGAGAGAGAGATTATTTAACGTTTCGGTAATATTGGTTATTAAAATGTAATGTTCTTATGTCCGTATTTGAATATAATTTCGTTTCCTTTACATCGAATCCAAATTTTTAATTTTGGGCACTATATCTATCCGTGGACACAATACATGTGGAGCCTGACACATTTTTTTTTTTTTTAGTGGGACAGTAGGCCTACCCGGATAAATAGAAAGTAACATTACACAAGATCATCCCACCACTGGCCACTGGACACATTTCTAAAACAAATTTGTGAATTTTCACTCCTTAGCTCATTTCATTAAGTGCATATAATAATCACATAATAATATCGGAAAGAAAGAGCCAGCAAAGAAAAACAAAAACAAACAAACAAAAACAAGAGAGAGAGAGAGAGAGAGAGAGAGAAAGAGAGAGAGAGAGAGAAAGAGAGAGAGAGAGAAAGAACAAGGGAAAGAAAGACATAAAGAACAATAATTAGAAGAGTATGCCTGGGCTTTATTCAGCTTTGATTTGCAAGAGCGGCAAGCTGCATTCAATTATATATATATATGTACATGTAGTTTAGAATTATATTCAATTAACCTGCAGTTTCTTATTACTGTGTGCTAATTTCAGTGCTTTTCATGTCTGCATTCAGTTATATTTACAATTTTCACATTATTATTTGCTCATTCCAGTGCTTTTTATATGATACAACTGTGCTCAGTCTGAACAATATTGCAACGATGAAAAATACAGAAAGAATCATAGGAATGTTTGAACACTTCAACTGGGTGGAATCCCACACTTTTCTTTTCTTTCCTGTTCTTGCATGCGTGTGAATGTGTGTGTATTTTATAAATCTCTCATATTTAACTCTTTCCCCACGAAGTATACACGTTATCTATAATAATGTATAAGCTTATTGGCGGCCAACTTTCCACCCCGTGTCTTTTCTTTTCTTAAGCATTTCAGTCCTGAGCTAGGCAGTAGGATTATCTCGGCTTTAACTGGCTGTCTGTTGTGTGGTGAAAATTTTGTAGAAATTTGGAATTTTGAAATTTGTCCGGACAGCGGCACTCCGCCTACTCTTCGTCGATTTTGAACTGCTAAAGGTTCTTTAACCTGCTTAACGTACACATGGGACCTCCGAAATATACTTGTCTCTATTCGAGAAGGCTGGACGTCGGGCTTCCCTACCCAGAAGGCAGGAGAGAGCTGAGTGACTGAAAAAAAATGCAGGTTTTCAATCTTCGTGTCCGCCCATCCCCCAATGGGAGGACACGCGAGTTGATCCCGCTAATAAGCTCACCGGCGTGAGTTGTTCTCAACCTGAAGCAGACGCCAAACCACATAGCCACTGCGACCTCCTTCATCTCGTGTCAAACTTAGGACAATATGAAAGTCTTCAAAAATTAACTAGTGCTGTCGAAGTTTTACTAAACAGTATTCATTTTAACTCTTGGATAACCAGTATGAAAGCATGTAAATCTTAGCTGTCATGGCTATCGCACGCGACGGGTTAATGTACTTTTTCGTCATGTCAACAGCAGATAACCACCATATTATAAACTCGACCTGAACACCGGAATACGAACTGAGATGCAAATTATAGAGTACATATTTACGGGAAAAGCCCACGAACAATTCAGGATTCTACCTCGCAAAGCACATGCACTGAAGTGTCCGAATAAAATAAAATGATAATAACATGTGTGTATGTACGAAAACTGGAGACAATCTACTCACTTTGGTAAGGATAGGCCTATATCCATCATAAATGAAATCCCTTAATCCTGTGTGTGTTCGAAAATTCGAGTCCCTATCCACTCAGCGTCGAAACGCCTGGGCTGACTAACCTTATCAGTGACATGCTGCTCTTACGTATGCTAGACCCCGTTGCGCACAGGTGTGTCCATAAACGCCATAATTTTATAGATTGCCGAATGGGAGATCGTTGTGTGCAGCCCATAGACATAACGATATACACCTTACTAGATCCAGTGCGTATGTGACGCCTCTGTCCTCCATGGCGGCCCGCATTAGATCGAGGCTCGGACGGCTGAACTATGGGAGTCGACTGGCCTCATGAAAGAAGCGCGTATAGCAACAAAACACATTACAAACACTTTGTGAACAGAAAAATCAGACCAAAAGCTCTCCTTGCGAGTGACACGAGTGCCCATGCCCTCTAAATAATAGTTGTTGTGTAAAAGAGAAAAAGAATGTAGTGTAAAAAGAAACAAAAAATGTCATAAATTACAGTGGTTGATAAGAAAAGGAAACTAAAGGGAGGCCTACTAGCGCATTACGCATAGAGCAAATCAGTCACCTTGTTCAACTAAGAATAAAGGAAAGAAAAGGAAAGAAAAAGAAAGTAAAGTAAGTAAGAAAGATCTAAAGCAAAAAAGAAGAATGTCAAAGTAATAAAGTTAGTTATTTTGGTAATCGCCCTGGAGCTCAGGCAAGGTTCTGAGTGGCACGCCACTCTTTGGCTCAAAACTGATCTCACTTTTCTTGATGAGACACCACAGACAAGGATAGGTTCCACAGGCTTCAGAGAAGCCATACAGTTTCGTTAAAAACACATGATCGCCAAAAAGACGTTCCTTTATTGTTTGTTGTTGTTTCTTTGTTTTTGTTTTGTTTTGTTTTTGTTTTTGTTTTTGTCTTTCCATGACATGCTTTCTAAATTTTCAAGAGGTCCTTCAAAAATTACATCAAGATTTTCTCGACTATCTTTGGTTTTGAACATCGCTACCAGGAATGTATTGAATTCTGAATTTGGATGGGCGATATTGACCACAGCTAAAGACAACTTAATGCTGCCTTTACCGTGATCAGCACCTATTTTGATTCACATCTCATCATGTGGAATATTCCCATCATACCAAGTGATATTGTCTTGTCATGAAGAATCTTAATGACAAATTCTTGCAGGTTTTTGAGAGTAACAAGGGGAGTTTCAGTCAGCGCGCCAGTCGAGTTTGTAAATCGCTTGAATTTGACAGTTACAGCATCTGCCACAAGCCCTTTGCGAACTGTCGCTAGTACTTTTCATTGGCGAGAGGAACCCCGCCTTCTTTCAGAAATTGTCGGAGCATCTTTTCCTGAACCTTGTCAGTCCCACAGTTTCCTTCATAGCCAAGGCAAATTTAGATGTTAATTTAACTTTGCATGAAACACCAGCTTGTTTGAATGTCTGTCGTTTAGTGGACAGACTATTTTTCGTGCGAGTGTTGTGTCTGAAGTGCTTCGCGTGATGGTCCTGCTACCTGTTCTCTAAGTTTTTTTTTTTTTGTTTTTTTTTCAACTCTAGTGATCTCTTTCTATGTGTGGGTGAAGTTAGGTCTGCTGAAGCTTTCCTTGGTTTTACGACTTTCATGAGATAGTTAGGCTGGCTGACCTCCTGTCTTGCATTGAATTACGTTGTCTTTGGAGAGGGCTGACTTTCTCTAAACAAAATCAATGAACTGGGGTTCTTCCTCATTTGTAAGCTCTCTTGGTGTTTGTGGTGTTTGAGGTGTTTGTGGTGCTTGTGTTGGTTGTGGTGTTTGAGGTGTTTGTGTTGGTTGTGGTGTTTGGGGGTGTTTGGGGTGTTTGTGTTGGTTGAGGTGTTTGTGTTGATTGTAGTGTTTGTGTTGGTTGAGGTGGTTGTGGTGTTTGTGTTGGTTGTGGTGTTTGTGTTGGTTGTGTTGGTTGTGGTGTTTGTGTTGGTTGTAGTGTTTGTGTTGGCTGTAGTGTTTGTGTTGGTTGTAGTGTTTGTGTTGGTTGAGGTGTTTGTGTTGGTTGTGGTGTTTGTGTTGGTTGTAGTGTTTGTGTTGGTTGTGGTGTTTGTGTTGGTTGTGGTGTTTGTGTTGGTTGTGGTGTTTGTGTTGGTTGTGTTAGTTGTGGTGTGTTTAGGCATCGTGACTGTGG